>CAKNXH010052011.1:696-13592 GCA_932178445.1 Andricus quercusramuli | reverse complement strand
AAATTTATATTGCAAGAAAATTGAATGGAAACAATATTATATTAGAAAAATGTCCTCTTAAGATTATAATTGTTTATATTATAAACAAATTTAATGAACAAATGCAGTAATCAGGCATTTTTCGATAGAAAAATTAGTTTTTTTCGATGCCAATTTTTTTTAATTAGGAACTTTATGATAATTTTACGAAAGTTCGTGATTTTTTTATTAATCTTATGATTTTTGTACACAAATTTAATAAACAAATGCATTATTTGGGCATTTGTCTGTGGAAAAATTCGGTTTTTTCAATGCCAGTCTTTCCAGTTGGGACCTTCATGACAATTTCAGCAACATTCCTAATAAGTTGATAAATTTTATGATTTTTCAAACAAATGCATTAATCAGGCATTTGTCGAAAGAAAAAGTCGTTTTTTCCGTGTGATATTTTTTAATTAGAAACTTCAGCAAAATTCATAATTTTTTGATTAATTTTATGATTTTTTCAATCAAATTTAATAAAATTGCATTATTGGGTCATCTGTCCACAGAAAAATTCGTTTTTTTCTACGCCAACTTTTTAAATTGGGAACTTCATGATAATTTTAGCAAAATTCATGATGAGTTGGTAAATTTTATGATTTTTTAAAACAAATTTAACAAACAAATGCATTATTCGGTCATCTGTGGGCGGAAAAATTCGTTTTTTTCGATGCCAGTCTTTTTAATTGGGAACTTCATGATGATTTCAACAAAATTCAAAATTGATTGATGAATTTCATATCTTTTTAAACAAAAATTTAATGAACAAATGCATTATTCGGGCATCTGTCGATGGAAATTTTTTTTTTTCGGTGTCAGTCTTTTTAATCAGGAACTTAATGATAATTGCATTATTACTCATACTTAGTTGATAAATGTTATGATGTTTTAAACAAATCAGGATCGAGTATGATAACCTTTTCCTTCCACATTTGTATATTTGTTTCTTAAATTTGTTTGAAAAAACATAAAATTTATCAACTAATTATGAATTTTGCTAAAATTATCAAAAAGTTCCCAATTAAAAAGACTGACATCGATGAGAACGAATTTTCCCGTTCACAGATGCCCGAATAATGCATTTGTTTGTTAAATTTTTAAATAAAAATAAAAAAATGTATCAACTCATCATGAATGTTGCTGAATTTCTTATGAAGATCCCAATTAAAAATTCTGACATCGAAAAGAAGAATTTTTTCGTCGACAGATGCCCCAATTATGCATTTGTTTATTAAATTTGATTTAAAAAATCATGAAATTGATGAAAAAGTTCTGAATTTTCCTGAAATTATCATGAAGGTTCCAATTTAAAAAGTGGCATAGAAAAAAACGAATTATTCTGTCGACAAATGCCTGATTAACGCATTTGTTTATTAAATTTGTTTGAGAAATCATAAAATTTATCAACTCATTATGAATGTAGCTGAAATTATCGTGAAGTTCCTTACTGAAAAGACTGGCTTAAAAAAAAAAACCATTTTTTCTGCCGGGAAATGCCCGAATAATGCATTTGTTTAATAAATTTGTTAGAAAAAATCATGAGATTAATCAAAAAATTATGCTTTTTTCTAAAATTTTCATAAAGTTCCTTATTGAAAAAAACGAATTTTTCTATCGAAAAATGCCTGATTACTGCATTTGTACATTAAATTTGTTTATAATATAAACAATTAGAATTTTAAGAGAAATGTTTTCAAATATAATATTGTTTCCATTCAAATTTCTTGCAATATAACATTAAAAAACGTACAATTATGGAAAATCGTGGAAAACATTTTTACCACAAATAATTTTTCAATTAAATTATGTTCGAATTGTCTATTGTACAAATTACTGTGAAAAACTGTTTTAAAAAAATTACTGTGAAAAATTTGTTTATAACATTTTTTTGTTTATTTTATAACATTGGAACATCTTTAACTAATGTTACTCTATGAAACTTAGGCGATCTGAACAATTTTCCTGCTATTGGCGAGCACCGAGAACGTCAAATAAAAAAAATAGGCATTTTTTTCGTCATATTTGTTTACTTATAAAAAAATTGAAAACCTAATTCAAAAGTCAGACTCAAAAACTCTTTTAGAAATCTTATCAGCTTTTTTTTCAATTTTTGTTGTCCAAATCGGTGAATATTAGTGGGCTGTACGTTATTTTGAACCAAAAAACTCATTTTTTGCCCACTGTGCGAAGTTAAGAAGAATCTGGAAAAATTCAAAAATATTCTTTCAACATTCTTTAATGCAATATTATTATTATTATCATACCATTAAGCCATTTCCCTTTCGGGGTAGGCGTGACTTGCTCGGTTGGAAAGTAGTGAAATAGGTATATAGGTATGAGGTAGATCGGTATATGGGTATAGGGTAGATGGGTATATAGGTGTTAGGTATAGATGATTTAGATTGATCTGGAGTTCTCGTGTTATTTATATAAATTACACGTTCACTCCGCAACACTGCTCCGACCCAGGTTTCTGATTAATCTCTCTAGCGATCACCCCAAGTGAGGAGCTTCACAAAATTGTTATGTATGGTTCCCCACTTGGGCCCATTAGTATCCAAGGTCTTTGTTTCAGGCATCATTCACTCTATTGTCACTCTGTTTATAAACTATTTGTCGCCACACATTTCTCTCCTGGCATACTACTCTAGCTTCATTCACGTCCATGCATTTTTTGATGCAGGCTCTTGTATTTCTATGGCTTCTTATGTCTCTTTGTATTAGTGTCTCATTTACAGATTTTAACCAGTCTTTCGGCGGTCTACCTCTGGACATTCTGCCATTTACTTTACCTTTATACACTTGTTTGGTCAGTCGTTCATCTTTCATTCTTTCAAGATGTTCGAACTATCTTAACTGATTTCTTTCCCATATGTCAACTAGCGTGTCTCCTGTACCACATTCTTTGAGGATTATCTCGTTTCGGACTTTGTCCATCAGTGTTTTTCCGCATATTATGCGCAGAGGTTTCATGCCGATCGCGTTGATTTTACTCCTGTCCTTTTCTTGACAGGTCCATGTCTCGCTACCGTATAGTACAGTCGGCACGAAAATAGAGTTATGTATGGCCATTTTAGCTTTTTTTGATATGTTTTTATTTGTGAGGATGGACCCTGCTCTACCGATAACCTGCTTACCCTTATTTATGCGCCTATCTAATTCCCCATCTATTTTCCCGTCGTTAGTGAATAGACTACCTAGATATACGTACTTGTCAACTTGTTCTAATCTCTCATCATTTAGGACAATGTTGCATATTGTTTTCTCACTTTTTCCCTCAAACACCATGACTTTCGTTTTATTCACGTTAATTTTGAGGTCCATGTTCTTCATGCTTGTATTAAGTTTATTCAACATTCTTTGCAAGTCTTCGACTGATTCTGCCATAACAATCTTGTCATCTGCGAAAGCCAACCCACGTACTTTGACGGTTTCGAGATCTACACCTTTTTCGTCGAAGAGGGCAGTTCTAAGACACTTATCCATGAATATGATAAAAAGCCACGAGGACATAACGCATCCTTGCTTCACACCTTGCATAATATCGAACCAGTCACTCTTTTTCTTATTTACCCTTACACTCGCTTTGCTACCTGTATATATGTATTGTTTTTATTGCTTGTATACGGAAAAAATAAGTTGTCGAAACTTCACTTGACTAGTCAACCATTCTAGGATAGGCCGCTTTTTGTTTAGAATCTCGTATAATTTTGATTAAAGAACCGCAGACTTCATCGAAAAAGTGAAAAAAGTCATCGAATTATTGGAAGACAATCTACGAACATCAGTTTTCGAATTTTTATTCAGCAGATTTTGACAAAGTTCAAGGCAAACATTCAATTGTTCATAAAAAGTCCTCCAGATTCCAAACAATTTGGAATACAATAACTCTAGCACAAAATCGAATAACTGATTCATAAGTTGTCGAAGAATTCGTTGACTGTCTTCTACATATCTATATATTCACAATGTAAAGTCACATTGGATGCTCAGGTGAAGTGGTATATGTATCAGTCTGAATGGAGTCGCGGTCACCGGCAATGAACAAATGAGCGCGGATTTAAATTTGACTTTTCACTGACATTTGTGCAAAATACTCAATGTGTTAAGTTAGCCGTGGGGTCTAGTGGTTAGGAATAAGTTGCGTTCGAGAGGTGTTAGGTAGTTCGAATCCCGCAGCAAAATTTCTTTCGATTTTTCATAGGTTCGTGTGTATCTGTAAAAATAAATATAACTTAAGCGTGAGTCTATGTGAATAACAATATAGTAAATATAACCGCGAAATATATATTTTTTTAACTTGGCTATACTGTTTTCTAAAAACTCGTTAGGAGTCATCGAAACTTTCATTGACTGGCTTCGAAGCATTAGTGTATCAGTATTTCAAGAACTCTATTCCTCTGGTCTTCACATTTTCATTGAAATTATTTTGTACTTTCGACAACTGTTTCTACTTTTTAAACATTTATCAATCAAGGTTTGTAAGACGATTCTTCCAATTTATGACATACGTTTAACCCTATCCTAGAGTGGTTGACTCAGTCATTCAAAATTTCAACGACTAATTTTTTCCGTGTAGGAGCCCTCCATTCACTCCATACTCTTTAAGGACTTCCCAAAGTTTAGTTCTATTTACCTTGTCGAATGCTTTTTCTAGGTCAATAAATGCACAGAAAACTTTCTTTCCTAATCTCAAGCTTTTTTCTGTGATCTGTCTTAGGCTAAATATCTAATCTGTACATGATCTTCCTGGCATAAATCCACTTTGGACTTCCCATATCTTCTCTTCTGTAATTTCCATTACCCTACGAATAAGTATTTTTGAGTATATTTTACTTACGGTACTTAGTAGGCTGATACCTCTGTAATTACTGCAGTTGCTTTTATCTCCCTTTCTTTTATATATTGGTACAATAATCGCCTTTCTCCAATCGTCTGGGACTTCTCCTGTCTCAAAACATAAATTTATTAATTCGCACAACCTGTGAGGTATGTACTCGCCACTGTATTCAAGCATTTCAGCGCTAATATTGTCTATACCCGCAGCCTTACCGTTTTTCAAGTTCTTAATTATATCTCTGACCTCAGTGACACAGACTTTTTCAATTGGTTTTTCTAATGTATTATGTTCTATGTCGCAGTTTTGTTGCTCTATATCTTCACCTCCTAATAGTTCTTTAAAAGAATCTTTTAAAGCGTCTACTATCCCGTCTATATCATATTGCATTTCAACTTTGCTGTTTCTCATGCTGGCAAACTCTGTACTTCTACTTTCCTTCAACTGTTTATATTATAATTTCATAATTCCTTCAAAGTAGTTTTGTATTTTGTTCTCTTTTTCTATTCTGGTTTTCTCTTTGCTCTCTTTGACTAATCGTTTAATTCTCCTCTTTTTGAGTCTGTAATCATTTTTGAGTCGATTTCTCTCCTCATCGCTAAGACCTGTCATGTTCAGCGTTTTATTGTGCGCTTCTTTCTTTTCTTTTTGGGCTGCCGCAATTTCATCATTCCACTATGCGTCACCCGATTTTCTGCCTACAACCGCCGTACCACATACTTCGGTCGCAGTTTTGACAATGATATCCCGTAACGAAGTCCACGCGCCCTCTATATCTTTATTGCTTATAAGCGCTTCCCACGTTGCCCTATCTATGCATTCAGTTAACCTCTTTTGAAACTCTGTTTGAACTTCTTGTCTCTGTAAATTTTCAATTTTTATACGTGTTTGTTTCGTTTTCTTTGTTTTCTTTGTTCTCCATCTCCGCCCTAAGTTTATTTTGCAGACTAAAAGGTAATGATCAGAATTGCATTTGGAACCTCACATGACTCTTGTATCTTTAACTAGTTCTCTTAATCTTTCATCCGCAATAACAAAGTCAATTATGCTGTGGCTATTTCCTTTGCGCCAGGTGTACATGTGGATTATTTTATGTCTAAACCAAGGATTTGTAATAAATAGGCCCTTTTCTAAGCATAAGCTAACTAGCTTTTCCCCGTTATAATTTTTTCTTGTTGGATCTCCAAAATTACCTAGCACCCTTTCTGTATCTGTATCCTGACGTTGGACACCGACCCATCCGTTCATATCTCCTAGCAGAATTATTCTTTCACCTTGATCGCAAATACTTATTGTATCATTTAGAGTGTCCCAGAAGGCGTCCTTAACTTCCCTCGAATCGCTATCAACTGGTGCGTAGCACGCTACGATAAATAGTCTTCTGATTCCTACCTTCATTCTAACCCAGAGCAATCTGGGTGATACAAAATTATGTTCTATGAGATGACGACTTGCTTTTTCATTCATAATTAAACCGACCCCTTGACTACGATGCGATTCGCTATCTACCCCTGACCATATTTCACAACCGCCTTCCAACACCCCATTTTCTATGTTTCTAAATTCGCAACCCTTTTTCTTTGTCACAGGTACACAAAGAATATCTAGTTTCCTGACGTGCATAGTTTCTCGTAGTTCTCTTATCTTAAGATCATTCACTCCTCTAGCATTCCAAACACCCAGTCTCCATTCATCGCCCGAAACACGACCTTTACGTTTACAGTGTGCATGCCTTTGGTCAATCCGAGTTTCAGTCCATTCCGAGGCTACTTTATTGTTTGTGTTATTCATGTTTAGATTGTACTCCCAACTATCACCTGTATGCGCGAGATTTGTTTTGCGAGTCGAAATCATGTCCGAATTAAGCAGTGATTTGTCTTATGGTGGAGTCAAGCTGTAACGTCAGTCCCACCAAAACTTCTGTTACTGGGGGGCGGGGGGATAAGGACATGAGAAAGGAAGCCGGGAGTCTCAATAGGTGGGTGATTTATGCTGAGCAGGTCACCAGCCTTAAGCAGCGTTTTATTAGATAGGAGTTGATATGCTCCCATTTGCCGATTGCCGGCCGACCTCTAAAACACAAGCCAATAACTCTTTTTTTTTTTTTTTTTTTTTTTTAAATGAAAAGTTTCACTTTAGTTACGCGGTTATAAAATCTTTCATTGGATAAATCTGCACACATAAAAAGAGTTCATAGAAAAATAATGACAATTTTAAAACTTCTTTTAAAATCTTTTGAAAATTTTCTTTTAAAAATTCTTTCCCTATTTTTAAATAAACGACTGACTTCTGAGAGTACTACAGACGGACTGATTTTTGAGGACAAAGGCTTGCTATTTAAGTGGGTTTCCGCCTTGTCTTCAGAGATCTTCTTCACTTTTGAGAGGTAATTTAGAAAAATAGAGGGATTAAATAGCGTGTTTTCGATTTTTCAAAATTCTAAAATATTTAGTAATTTACCTTTGACGGGGATTTATTTAAAAATACTACATCTTGAGACGGAATGGAGATAAGCCGTTTAATGGCTCCAAATGTGCAGTTCTGTGATGTGAGTGCAGTGCAATAATTTAATTTCTGATAAAATCATTCTTACGCAAGAAATAGCATTTGGAATTTTTCTGACATTAATCAGTTTTGGTGTTTGGACAGGCACAGCAGGACAAGTAGTTAGAAAAAAGTAACCTTTCGATGACAATAGTAACGGAGTTGGCTTGCTTCTGGTACTATTGTAATTGAAAAGGTGCTTTTAAAACTACTTGTCCTTCTGTGCCAGACCACGCGTCAACACTGATTAAAGTCAGAAATATTTCAAATGCTATTTCTTGTGTAACAATGATTTTATCGTAAATTTGATTATTCCACTGCATTCACATCACAAACTGCACATTTGGACTCATTAAGCAGCTTCCTATCTTCAATCGCTCTCCTGATGTAATTAAATCTTCGTAAAAAGTAAAGTATTGCATATTTTTGTATTTTGAAAAATGGATTGCATTAAAAAATGTTGAGCGAATATTTGTGAATTTTTTCAGATTTTTTGTAACGTCTACTTGGTCGATACTTGGAAAATGAGGTCGAAAATCTTTTTTTTGGGGATGTTTTGCCCTATAAGAATTGACAATAATTTTGTAGGATAAAAGTAATCGAATAATTAAATTCAGAAGACTTTAAGATTTCAGATGCTTTTAATTAAACAATTCAGAGATTTTTTTGAGCCAGTTGCAATCAAAAGAAATGAGGGGGCCTCGAATTTTGGCCTCGACTTTACTATTAAATAAGAATTGTAAATGTTATACCTGAAGAGAAAATAAAAATCTAAAATTCTGAATAACTATTGTTCAATAAACAATTTTAAACTGAAATCTTTTTTCCAAAGTTCGCCTTCAGTAATTTTTTAAAATTAGTTACAATTAACAATGGCAATATTTTCTTCGATCTTGAAAATCATTTTTACCAATCCTTATTTTTGAACTTGATGTAACCAGTAAAAAATATTTTTGCCCCAACTTTTTAGATTGTACCTTTTTTCAGATCATCAAATTGACTGAAGAGGAGCAGTAGATAAGAGTAGAAAAAATTTTTTATAATATTTTAAACAAATTAATTAACAAAAGTCATTTTATCGTGATTCTCAATCATTAATTGTTGAGAATTCGTAGTTTTTATATAAAATATGAGATATATGAGATATATTAATGCCTGATTGCGATCATTTAACAATAGCTGCTGTTTAACAATTATTTACACAATATTTTAAAAAATACAGTTTTCGTGACTCCTAGTTATAATTATGTTAAAATTGATACAAACTATTAATAATTAAAACAATTTTTATAAATAAATGCACATTTTGAACAATTTTACAAGAATAGGTACCATTTTCGTGGAAAAATCAGCTGAAAACGTATTGCCAATGACCCTTGGCTATGATTCTTCGCCAATAAACGAGAACAGTTAATTATTTAAACAATTTTTATAAACAAATCTACATTTTTGCTACTTTTGCAGAAATGGGCTTATTGTTTTCGTCGAACAAACTAGAAATCTCTTACCAATGACTTGTTCTTGTCATATTTGTCCAACTGATAAGAAATGTTAATTATTTAAATAATATTTATAAACAAATTCACAGTTTGATAGATAATTTGATAACCCGATAACCCACCACATTAACACATACATAATAAGCTTTGTTTTTTAGTTCATTCCACATAAGAATTAATATTATTATTGAAGAAAGGTTAAACTGTGAATTTGTTTATAAATATTATTTAAACAATCAGAACTGTTTCTTCATAAGAAAAACGTGACAAGCAGGAATAATTGGCAAGATATTTCTTGTTGATTCCGCCAAAAAAATTAATATTTATCATGAAAAAATGATCAGACTGTTAATTTGTTTATAAATAATGTTAAAATAATCAACAGTTCTTGTTAATTGAGTAAGTATGACAAAAAAGAGTCATTCGAATCGCGATAAAGTGGCCTTTGTTCATTAATTTGTTTAAAATATTATAAGCCATTTTTTTCTTATACTAACCTACTGGAAATTTTTACTGGATAGTTATTACACTGATTTAAGCTCTTTTTTAGTCAATTTCAAGATCCTAAAAAAAGGTACATCTAAAAAGTCAGGAAAAAAATATTGTATATTTTGTTGTTGAATACAAATTTTTTGTTTGGTCAAAGTGAATGTTCTGCACCGTCTCGTTATACCTGGACACCTTATCGTAAAACACGTTTTCAGTTTTTTAAATGAAAAAAATAGTATTTATTCAACTGATAATGTGCTTTCAAGTTGAATAAGTATTATTAGCCGTACTTAAATTATGTAATGGATGTAACAAAATATTTCTACCCCCCCCCCCCCCCACGCACCCTCTTTCTGTACGTAATTTTTAGTTTCCAAAAATGTTCCCTTATGAAAATTCTTCTTATTGAAATACTTCCAACATAGCCAGATACAAATTAAAATTTTTTTCAAATTTATTAGTTTGTTTTAAAGAAAAAAATTTCTTTTCTACTATAAAATATGGCTTTTTGACAAAATACTTGAATTTTTCAACAAAATAATTAAATTTTTAATATAATAGCTGAATTCTCAACCTGAAAAGATAAATTCCCAACAAAAGTGTCATAGTTTATATTTCAATAAAAAAAATTAAATTTATACAAAAAAAAAGATTTTAAAATAAAAAAGACGAATTTTCAACAAATAAAGATTTTTCACTAAAGAAATAAAATTTTACCTAAATTGTTGAATATTCAAGCCAAAAGACGAATTTTCTCTACAAAAATTGAATTTACGAATAAAAAATATGACTGCAGCAAGAAATTATTTTCTTAACAATGTAGTTTAACTTTTACACAAGTAGTTGAATTTCCCATTTAAAAAGATTAATTTCAACAAAATAGTTAAACTTTCAACCAAAGAGATGAATTTTCAACCAAAAATATAACTCTTAAAAAAATTATTTTTCAACAAAGTGATTCAACTAAATCTTTCAAATAAAATAGTTGAATACTCAAGCAAAGAAGAATAATTTTTAGCCAAAAAGTTGCATTTTCATCGAAGAAAAAAGAAACTTCGACCAAAGCGGATGAATTTATAAATCAAAAAGATAAATTTAAAAAAAATAGTTGAATTTTCTGTTAGAAAGATTTTAGTTTACTTTTCACGATCAAAATATGAATTTTTAACCAAGGAGTTGAATTTTCTGTTAAAAAGATATAAAAATATAAATTTTTAACCAAGGAATAAGTTTCTTCGAAAAAATTTGAATTTTCAGTTCAAAAAGACGAATTTTTACCCAAAATGGATTACTTTTTCAGGAAATTGTTGAATTCTCTACCTATTATTATAACAAATTAGTTCCATTTTCATCAAAAAAAGATGAATTTTCAAAAAAGTTAATTTTTTATCCAGAAAAGATTCCAGTTGACTTTTCAAGATCAAAATATGAATTTTTAACCAAGAAATAAGTTTCTACGAAAAAAATGGAATTTTCAATAAAAAAAAACGAATTTTCACCCAAGAAGGATGATTTTTAACAAAATTATTGAATTCTCTAACCAATAGTTGCATTTTTATCCAAAAAAGATTAAATTTCTTTTAAAACAGATGAATTTTTATTTAAAAAGGAAAAAAATTTTGAAAAATAGTTAATTTTTTATCCAGAAAAGATTCCAGTTGACTTTTCAAGATCAAAATATGAATTTTTAACCAAGAAATAAGTTTCTACGAAAAAAATTGAATTTTCAATCAAAAAAACGAATTTTCACCCAAAAAGGATGAATTTTTAACCAAATTATTGAACTCTCTAACCAATAGTTGCATTTTTATCCAAAAAAGATTACATTTCTTTTAAAACAGATAAATTTTTATTTAAAAAGAAAATAAAATTTTAAAAATAGTTGAATTTTCATCCAGAAAAGATTCCAGTTGACTTTTCAAGATCTAAATATGAATTTTTAACCAAGAAATAAGTTTCTACGAAAAAAAAATTGAATTTTCAAATCAAAAAAAACGAATTTTAACCAAAAAAGAATGACTTTTTCACAGAATTGTTTCATTCTCTACCTAATCGTTGCATTTTTATCAAAAAAATAAAGAGAATTTTCTCTTACAACAGATGAATTTTTATTTAGAAAAAAATTAATTTAAAAAAAATAGTTGAATTTTTTTCCTTTCAACCAAATAGCTGAATTTTTATCCAAGAAAGATGAAACTTGTACTAAAACAGATGAATTTTTAATAAAAAAGGACAAACTTTCATTTACAGTTGAATTTTCATCCAGAAAAGCTTTGAGCTCATTTTTTAACACAATAATATAAATTTTAAACAAAAAGTAAATTTTCTACGAAATAGTTCAACTTTCAAAAAAACAGTAGAATTTTCAACCAAAATCAAAAGTATGACTTTTTAACAAAATAGTTTTATTTTCAAGCAAACAGTTGCATTTTTATCCAAGATAGATGAAATTTCTCTTAAATAAATGAATTTTTAATAGAAAAAAGAAATTCAAAAAAATAGTTGCATTTTCATCCAGAAAAGATTTTTATTCTTTTCTCAAAACCAAAATATTAAATTTAACCTAAAAGTAAATTTTCGACAAAATAGTTGAATTGTCAACAAAACAGCGGATTTTTCATCCAAAAAATATTACCTTCTCAAAAAATTGTTGAATTTTTAAAAGCCCAACACTTGCATTTTTATTCAAGAAAGATGTAATTTCTGCTAAAGCAGGTGAATTTTTAAATCAGAAAGACAAATTTGCAAAAAAGTCTTGACTTTTTAACCGAAAAGTTGCATTTTTATCCAAGAAACATGAAATATTTCTTATAAAACAGATTAATAAAAAAAAAACCTTCGAAAAAATAGTTAAATTTTCATCCAAAGAAGATTCCAGTTCACTTTCCAACACCAAAATAGGAATTGTAAACTATAAGTTAATTTTCTGTTAAATAGTCGAATTTGTAACCAAAAAGTATGACTTTTTTACAAGATTGTTGAATTTTCAACCAAACAGTTGCCTTGTCAAAAAAATATTAAAATTCTACTACAACAGGTGAATTTTTAAATCAAAAAGATCAATTTTCAACAACAAAAAATAGTTGAATTTCCATCTAAAAGTATTTCAATAGACTTTTCTACAGAAAAATATGAATTTTCTAGGAAATACTTGAATTTTCAAAAAAACAGTTGCGTTTTTGTCCAAGAAAGATGCAATATTTCTACTAAAAAAAAATGAACTTATAAATTAAAAAGACAAACTTTTAGAAAAAATATTTTTCATCCAAAAAAGATTTCAGTTGACTTATCAGCAACAAAATATTAATTTTAAACAAAAGGTTAATATTATACGAAAAGAGTTGAATTTTTAACAAAACAGTTGAATTTGCAAAAAATGATGTCTTTTTAAGAAAATTGTTAAATTTTCAACCAAATAATAAAATTTACAATTAAAAAAAATAATCTTCGGGAGAAAGTGTTTGCAAATTTGAAAAAGTTACGTTAATGAGTGAAGGACCCCCTCC
>CAKNXH010052009.1:0-13972 GCA_932178445.1 Andricus quercusramuli | reverse complement strand
AACTACACAGGAGAGATTGGGATGGACTTTGGTTTGGACAAGTGTGCAAAAATTCATTTGAAGAAAGGAAAGATTACTGGCGTTCCCAAGGACCCTGAGCTTGTGGATATAAGTGTTATTAGACATCTTAACACTGGAGAGACCTATACATACCTGGTAGTGCCTCAAAGCCGCATTCAGGACGCGACATCAGTGAAGGCGTCTCTCCGAAGCAGATAGAAGCATCTTCTTCGACAGATTTGGTCTTCCAATCTGTCGGCGTTGAACAAGGTATCTGCGACTAACATGCTTGCCGTCCCGGTTCTACTCTACTCGTTTGGGGTGGTTCAATGGACGAAGAACGAGCTTAAGGCCCTTGATGTCACCACGCGTAAGATCATGCATATGCATAAAAGCTTGCATATCAATTCGTCAGTTCCGCGATTATACATTTCACGCCAGCAAGGCGGACGCGGACTTCTGAATCTCCAGTGTCTTCATAACCGAATTGTTTTGAGTACAGCTTACATCGTTGCGAATGGCAGAGATCCTCTCCTAAAGATGGTCAGAAACCACGAGATGATTGGCGAAGGGGCGTTCCTTTACAAAGCCGCGGAGCAAGCTGCCGAGACCCTTGGCCTGAATTTTAACATCAGAAGTGAGGAAAGTGCATTACTCCATCTAGATGCTTCACGTCTAAAAGCCGAAGTAAAGAAAGCAGAGGTTGGAAAATTTCACCAAGAGCTACTCGACAAGCAAATGCACGGAAACTTTCACAGAAATGTAGAAAAACAGTCCTTGTCGAAGGAACAAACTTTTGCTTTCCTCAAATCATCAGGGCTCAATTCAGGTACAGAGGGCTTTATTTTCGCATGCCAGGACGGTGTAATCTCCACCTTAGCATACCGCGCCCGCATTTTATGTCAAGAAGTTCCCAGTGATAGGTGCAGAGCGTGTCATGCACACGCTGAGTACCTAGAACATATACTATCGGGGTGTCCGACCCACGCAGGAACAACGTATATCTATAGACATAATGCGGCCCTAAGAGTACTTTATTACCACCTTTGTCGCTCTTACGGTGTTGGTCGCGACCCTGCCCTGCCGAACGCTCCAAGGGATATAGAGTCAATTGTCCGAAACGAGAAGTGCCAGATTTTCTGGAACTACGATTTTCGGGCAGCAGTCTCCGTTGCGCACTCGAGGCCTGACATTGTTCTCCAAGACTTCGAGAAATGAACTAAATTCGTGATCGAATTCTCGGCACCGTCCGAATACAACATCACTGCAACGGAGAGAGAAAAAGAGGAGAGGTATCAAGACCCTTAAAGAGAGCTGCAACGAATGTACCCAAAATATTCGGTACGAGTAATTGTCCTTGTGATAGGTGCTCTCGGAGGTGCTAAATTATCACTGGTTCATAACCTTAAAGCCATACCCGCGTGCCAAAAACATGCCAACGCACTTGCGAGGTGGATTAAGAAAGCTGTCATCCTTGGATCGCTTCGTGTTCTCAAGACACGCGAGGGTTTCGCCGGCCTGTCGTTGTGATTTCGTCGTGCCCTGTGTCCACATATCTCACGGATGTGAGATGTGGCCATAGGCGTATTTTACCGCGGTTCTACAGGGGGCTATTGATATTTTCTTTTTAGATGGCAGTTGCTCTTAGTGGTATCCTGCGGTGGTTGTTTAACTTTTTTTTAAATTATATATATATATATATATATGTTCTTGTGTGATGTCTTATTCTGAAATAAGGCATCTCTACCTACGTCACAACTCATTAAAAAATCTGTTAACCCCACCCCCTTCCCTAGCAATGTGAAGTAGTTTTTGAATGGACCCTTACCATGATAAAAAAAAAGAACGGTACTAGTAACCTAAGCACTTCCGGAATTATCATTATGTTAGAATTTGATCCTAGGTATTGTTCCTTTAAGCCGGATATTGATACTAGAAACCAAAATTATGAAAGCTAATAAACGATCGCATCAAGTTTCTTTAAAAGCGTTTTTCACGTTCAAGTAGTAAAATTGAGATGTCTAGAGTTCATCCTATCTTTCTCGAGCAGCTTTAGAAGTGCAATAGATGCAATTTTAAGTGCGAAAAGTGAGTACATATCCGCATACAAGCACACAGTAGAGCTTCTCTTGCCCACAATCACATATCAACGTAGCCAAATTAAACATTACTTGAGAAACTGGTCTATGGCTATCCAACTTTCACTCAAGCAAGGTGTCTAAGATTATATCCGTTTAAGGGCAGGGCTGAGATTGTAACCAAAGAGGTAGGGAGACCCTAAGTTGGTGACTGTAAGGCCTACCCTGGAGGAGGCCTACCCTGAAAAAAGGTGGGGAGGCCGGTCATCCATGGCCTCCATACAATCTCAGCACTGCTTAAGGGACTATCTTGTGAGTAATATAGATAAGCTCGTATTACTCAATACGGAGCATACCTACTTGACAAATCAAAGAGCTTCGATCTAAATATAAAAAATTCTGTCACTTGGATAAATATTTACGGAGGGGGAGCGGGTGGAATTTTTATTACTTTTGTGGATATCATAAATTTTAGCCCTTTCCATTTCCATAAGAGATTTTTGAAAAAATAAATCCTTGAGCTTCAACAATGAAAGTAAAAGAATTAATTTGATTTTTTTCAGAAAGAAGGCATATTTGTTTTTCATTTTTCATCTTCATGTTTCAGGGCCAAATATTTATTTGTTTAAAAATTGCTTATAATCAATCGAACCGCTTGGAAGAACCTATCGATACTGTACTAGAAAACATTTTTGTTAGCGTCATTAGAAGAGTTAAAAATCTTCGAAATGGACGATATCCATGAAAATCTGAACTTCTTCAGCCCCTTCCCTCGCTGAATATTTATCCAAAGGATAATTTTTTCCTCATAAACTAGACTGAACAATAGCACAACAATTTGCCCTAGTTTGACTTCATATTAGACAACTTTTATTTTTTGATTTGAAAAGTGGATAGTTGGATCGTACATTGTGATTAAAATGAATAATTTTTTAGAAGAGAATCGATGGATACACCTTGATAATGCAACAGAGTAGTAGAGTAGACGAACGGTGACGACTGGTCTCGCCGTTTAGAGGAGGAATCGAAGCGTGACCCTTTGTGTCCTGCACTCGCCTTGTATTCCGCGTGAGCTTTGAGCGTGACCACGAAGCGTGGCAACCGTGCGTGTGTCACTCAGTGACTCCTGGCCCTGTGGATCACTCCTGCTCCGCCCAGAACATGCACGCGTACTCCACCCTGACTTACATGACTCTTTCGATTCACTTGCACGCTAGAACTCATCTTTCCTCTGTAGTACATCCTCTTCTACAAACAGCAAATTTGTTTTTGTAAATTCACGAATATTCAAACTAGAAAATTAATAATTTAAAATGTATTTTATACGAATCAACAATGATAAAATTCAGCGGGATTTTACTTCTATCTTGGTTAGAATAATTATGACTCAAAGAAGAAGAAAAAATAATAAGTACTATTCATTTTCTACATCGTTCAAAATGTTTGTCATTTGAGGCACTGTGCCTTTTGATAGTTTTGATCTACATCAACACCTTCCTTCTGCTCCTCTATACGTAACCATTTATTATCACTGCCTCTACCCATACATGCTGACATTTTAATACTTATTAGTCCGTGAGTTAAATCTGAATGAATTCAAGGCTCATCCGGACAAACACGTCAATTCTTTTCACTCCCTCGGTCAACACCAACACCATTGCGAATCAATTCAAAACAAATCCCAACCCACCTTTGAATTACTTTTATTCCTTGTGTTCAATCCGAAAGAATTTGAAATCACTTTTTGATTCTTTCCAATCCATATACCCACTTCGATCTAATTCGTGAATCCGTGTGACTTTTCGAATTTTAAACCGAATATTGAATGAATCCAGCACCAACCAGAAATGAATTTATAATCTTTCTCAATCCTTGCGTCCAATCCGAATGAATGCGAGGCTTATCTTGAAAATTTTTTGAATCCGAATGAATACAACACTAAGCCGACAACTTTTTATTAGGTCGGATTCAGTCGGATGGGAATCGCCTGTTCGAACTCAGATTGACTTGAAATAAAACGGATATACATATTTTGGAATAACATGGATTTAGAAGGATATGCATTTTTTAACCGAATTTTTCTCCAAAGAAATATTTGTTGACTGGGTCAAAATTGAACAAATTACAAGGTTTTAAAACTATTAAAAGTAAAAATGCAAGTGAATTCCCAAATGGCTTATTTCAAGACAGAAGCAGCGTGCAAAGAAGTCCGCAATCAAATTCCAGTCGAGCTAATGATGTAATTATTTTCAGTTCTAGCGATGGATAGTGAAACTTCAAAGAAATTTAGGGAAGAAGCTGAAGCTTATACAACAATCCCTGTATATTAAGAGTGAACGAGAGCTATACGTTTCAACTGGCTGTGGCCCCCGTGATCTGGACGAGAAGGTCGTGTCGCGTTTACGCGTTCTTGATCAGCCGTATCGTAAAATATAAAAAAGTTGCTAATTTACGATTTAAATAATTTAAATATTATAATATCGTTGAACTCAATATTTCAATAATCAATTAAATGAAGGAATAAATGATCTTGTTCACTTTAAGTATGAATCTTTAAGACTTCCTGACTCTTGAATCCCGAATGCCTTTCCCGGTTACTCTTTAGAGATTGATGAACTAAAGAATTTGCGTAGTATTTATATATATTTTTATGATGACAGTGGTGGGATTCAAACCCTTGCTCGGCTGAAAAGAAGACCATCTATTGCTGTTTCAGCACGATAATCATTTTCACAGACCCTCAAGCACGGATACAACTTGCATCGCAAATTGGCTCAAGGACGCGCCCTCGCAGAGACGCCCTCAAGAAAATTTCACGCTCGGATAATGTTTTCGGAACTCGTGATAGGCTTGTACCTTTGGCCCTTGCCTACCACTCGTTCCGACAACACTGCCCTCAACAAGAAAAGACGGTGCTCTAATCCTTGCTATGTAAGATACTATTTGTCCACTCTCTCATGCAGTAATACCTCCATGCTTATCTCACTCCTTTTCACTCCCTCAAAATTCTCCAGCCAGTGTTTCGCACTTGCATACCCCTTCCCGCATAACTCACACATTCTATTTTCTCCAGGAAGCCAGAACCTGATAAAATCCTTCATGCACCCACACTTCATGTTCGCTATAAGCTCCTGACTCCCATACTCTCTTTCCTTGCACAAATACTGCGCTCTTTCTTTTGGCATAATCTACCCGTAATTCCCATTGAACATTGACCCTTTTATTCTCTCCTCCCCTTCTGCCTTCTCTCTCCATGCCGTTCTTCTTCACCACCGTAAGCACCTTCCTCCCTTCCTCATGCATCCTTATCACTTTACCCGACTGCAGCTCGTTCCTTCTTAAATACCATTCTCTTTCAACCTCCATCTTCCTCTCTCTTCCTCTGATCTGCTTCTCTCACCAACAATCGCTAACCAGCTACTTCTCCCCTCATTCAAAAATTTTCCCTTACACTCACACGCCCGACTTCCTATTAGAATTCCTAAACTCGTTTTTCACGCCTCCCTCCCAACAATATAATTAGGCGTATTCCATGCCAACCGTAGTGTCCACTTTACATACCTCTCCTGTGTCCTATTCACCTCCTCACTTCTCTTTCACCCCCATCCCTCTATCCCATAAAGTAGCACACTCGTCACTAGCGAGTTCTAATCCCCTCTCTTTCACCTTTTTTCCGGAACACCATAAGCTTGGACCTAACCGCATCCAGCTCTAGCTTATTCTTAGCCAGCTAATTTCTCAAACTGTTCATCATCTCCTTTAAGTCCTTCTCGCTCTTCGCCAGTAACACTATGTCATCTCCATACGCGAATGACCAAATTCTAACACCTCCTACCCTAACTCCTCCTATCACTCCGGCTTATTTTCCATATCTGCAATTGAAATCGCAAAAAGCGTTGGTCTCAGTGGACACCCTTGCCTTAATCCCCTATCCATCCAGAAACCCTCCGAAATCTCCTCCCCTGCTCTTACCTTGCCTTTCGTCTCTTCATATATCCCCCTTACCCTCTCGATCAGGCCTTCCTCCACTTGCCACTCCTGCGTCGAATTCCACAACCTCCCTCTATCCATCGAAGGAAACTATCCTTTGAGATCCACAAAAAACTTTGAATCCTGCCTGCTTCCCCAACAATATTTCTTTCCCCTCGAAATCTTTCCACAGCCTCTTCGCCAACACTATCGCAAATACTTTGTACACTGTATTCATTAGCCTTGCTACGTTCCAGTACAGCACCTCCACTACTCCTCCACCCTGCTTCACCCCCATACCCTACTTCCTACGCAACAAATCCCCCTGCACTTCCTTCAACACCTCTTTCTCCTCGTCCCACACCCACATTTTCTCATCTACTTTTACTTTACGATACCTCCCTTTCCTTCTTCGTCAAATCGTGATCGATGAAAACCCCCTTATCCTTCATCCTATTTTTATTACGCATCGCCCCAAAATTCTCTTCCCAGCTCTCCAATTTCACAACTGCCACTTCCTTCGTCTTCTTCCCTTCCAGCCCAACTTTCCCTACCTCGATTTCTTTCCCGCTCTTGAGCTCCAACTCTCTTATTACAAGATTATATCTCCCGTCTGCCTTCTCTTTTCTCTCCATTCCAAATATATTGCCCATATCCTTTATATATCCGCTCTCTCCTTCTTTCTTTTCCATCATATTCTCTACCCTCTCCTAAACACGTTCCTTCTCACCCCAACCCCCTCTCCACCCCTGTCACCTACTTCTATTTCCGACCTGCCCTCCACCTTCTCCAGCCTTTTTTCCATCCTTCCCTTCCACACTCTAATCTCCTCTTCTATCTACCTCATTTTAACTTCTTTTTCTTTCCTTACCGATCTCACCTCCCTCTATAATCCTTCTTTCTCCCTCAGCTTTTTCACCTCTTTTCCCAATTCCTCATCTCTAATCATAAAGTCCTCGCTCATACCTAATGCCTCTTTCTCCGACTGCCCCTCCATTTTTTGGAGAGGACACCTTCGTGTTCTTACGCTTCTCTTGAACGGACTCTTCTTACCACTATATCACCAAAGCTCTCCTGTGACAGCTAGGTCTCCACTCAACAGAACTATCAGTTTTTACTAGACCTTGCACGGTTCTATCACCTTTTGACCAAACTGTAGTATAAAAGAGTTTACAGTTTTATTCTAGTTCAAGTTTTTAGCACTTTTTAATATTGGATCTCTATAATAGCTTTCATAGTTTTTCTTCACGCAGAGAAGAGAATGTTAGCACGCTTGACGGAGGTAAATGCTGAGTCCCTTAGAGGACGTCAATACTTAAAAACCTAAAAATGTTTTGTAAATATAAGATCGAACGAAAAAGGAAACCTTTTTTTTTAGTTCTGATAGAAGGTAAAAAATTTCGAATAAAGCACCCAATAATCTCGAGGTATATAATTTTTATCAAAACCAATAAGCCGCGATGCCGAAAGCGCGACTTGACCCTATCTAAATTAAGCAGGTCGGATTTTGAAGTGAAACATCTTAGGACACGATGCGGCATTTTTACCGAATTCATGACACTTAAGGAATTCATGGAATTCAAGGAAATCATAGAATTTAAAGAATTCAAGGAATTCACGTAATTAGTGGAATTGATGGAATTCACTGGATTCACGGAATTCATGGATTTCATGGAATTCGCAGAATTGAAGGAATTCATGGAATACACAGAACACAAGGAATTCACGTAGTTCACGAAATTCAAGGAATTAACGGAACTCATGGAATTTACTGAATTCACGGCATTCACAGAGTTCATGGAATCCAAGAAATTCGAGAATTCCACAGAATTGATCGAATTCACGGAATTTTAGGAATTCAGGGAATTTACGGAATTGGTGGAATTCATCAAATTCACGGAATTCACGAAATTCAAGGAATTCAAGGAATTCAGGAAATTCAAGAAATTCAAGGCATTCACGCAATCCAAGGAATTCATGGAATACAAGGAATTCAAGGAATTCGCCGAATGCAAGGATAATTATCATGTAGAATATCTTGTGTCAAGCTATTATCCTGCAGACAGAAAGAAGAAATTATCGGCAGAAAAAGGTCTCTATGTTCAAAAATGCGATTAATGTGAATTTTTTTATAAAAACTATTTATAACAATTATTATTCACTAGAAATCTGTATTATCATCAGAAATGGGAACGATCAACCAGAAGAGAAATCATTATATACACCGCGAAAATGAAAATCTACAATATAAATCCAAGTTATCGCCTCTAATACAGAGAATTAAAGCATAACATTTTGCAAAAGAAAGCGTATTTCAGAAAAAGGATTCCTTTTCCGATCTTTCTAGTAGATTAGTGGTAGAGCACCTGACCGGCAATCAGTTAAACTGGCGTTCGAATCCCAGCGGAGCGACAGGAGAGGATCATTTTTCTGAATAAATTTAATTACATTTTTTTTTAATTTATAGCTCCATCTAGTCTGAATTGACCTTAAAGATTTTCTGTATTAGAGGAGATAACTTTGATCGATATTGTAGATTTCCATTTTTACGGTGTGTGTAATTATTTCTCTTCTGATTGATCGTTGCCATCTCCGATGATAATACGGATTCCTGGTAAAATTTACTAATTTTAAAACACAACATTTTGCAAAAGAAAGCGTATTTCAGAAAAAGGATTCTCCTTTCGAACTCTCCAGTAGCTTGAAGGTAGAGCACCGCACCGGCAATCAGTTGACCTGGCGTTCGAATCCCACTCATGTGTAAATCGGCCCAACTTAGCCCAATTTATAATTGGGCGCCAATTGGGCCCCAACTGGTTAGCCCAGATAACAAGAAGTGAAATTAATTAACAGATTATTTAAATTAAATGAGTAAGTGGGTGCAATCCCACCCGAATCCTAAAACTTTTCCAATTATTCCGACATTTCAATTATCAAAACTTATTTTAATAAAGCCGATCTGTGTTTGATTTCCAAGCCATGGACCGATTGCGTCGATACCTGATCGAGTCCTGGGTAATACACCTGTCGATTAATAGGTTCTCCCTTCCACCTGCCAGCCCTCTCTTGCATCCACGTTGTTCAACTATTACACTCCATACAGGCTCGATAGATGTTAATATCCTCTCTCTGAGGATGCCAGTGAATAGCTTGTAGCTGGTGTTTAAACAAGATATGGGCCTGTAGTTCTTTGGACTTGACAAATCTCCGGTATTAGGGATCGAAACCGTGCGTCCTTCCACTAGCCACTGCGGGACGGATTGTTCTCCGTTTAAGAAAGTAGTAAATGGACGAGCTAGATGTTGGTGCGTAGAAGTAAACTTCTTCCGCCAAAAGTTGTTGATCTTATCTGGCCCTGGCGCTGAAAGGTTCTTAGTTCTAGCGATAACTTTCTTCACTTCTTCAGCAGTAATTAGTGGACACTCTTGCTCTGGACCTTGTGACCTTTGCCTTTGGCAAAAGTTACGAAAGAGTGATATATCAGAAGCATCTTCATTTAGCTGATAAGTATCTCCATATACTTGCTCCCAGAAGACTTGAATCTCTTCTCGACTAGGCGGATTCTTAACTACACGTGACGCTTTATCGAACAGACGGAAAGGATTAGTAGAAATGGTGGATTTTTCCTGAATCCACTTAATTCGCCGTTCAAGGCGCTGTTTCTCTGTTGAAAGAAATCTTATTTTTTGCGTCCAGTGCTGCTTGATGGTCGACAATTTACACTTGTTCAGCGTGTGATTTGCTTTCCTTAATTTTTGTCATTTGCTTTCGAGCAAGTGCCCTAACTTTTGGAGTGAACTTTTTATTTGATGTTATGTAGCTAATCACGCACTGAACATTTGATGCATGTCATCTCGCCGTTTCAATTTTGAACTGAAGCTGTGCAATGCGCTCGCGTGTCTTACTCAGACGTACCGAAGTATCGTTACTTCTATCGTCGCTAAGCAGGGAGACGGCCTTCTCGTAAACTACGCGGTTCAGATTCCAGAGATTAACATCTTCGGGGAGCAAATCGGGGAGAGCAGTATTAGCTTCAGCTAATTTTTCTATCCTGAGGAAGACTTTTTGGTGGACAGATCTCCTACTTCTCATATTAGCATTATCGTCTATATGCAAAGGTGGTCTAGCGTTTTTTCGCAAGAAGGATACCTGATCTCTCAAATACTGAGGCGTTTTATGAGCATATTCCGGGTGCATATTGATCCAACGGTCATGTAACCTCTTCATGAATCCTCTCAGCGATGGTCAGTTTCTTTGTCAACAGGTAAGAAGGTCCCTCCTGAGTTGGTCCGACCATTTAAATCGATGTTCTCGCGTTTGTCCGGGGCCATTGCCTGGTCGTCGCCTCGGTTCGTTCCTATTGCCACTCCCAACTGAATCATGGCCTCCATCCGAGAGAGGCCTATTGTGGGTGGCACTGCGCGAGTACGTTAGTTCACATAACAAGAATGGTATCCTCGCATAGCATGCGCTTCCTAATATCATGTAGATCCGTCACCTCCATATCACTAATGTTGCCCCCTACAAGAAATCTATAGACTTCCGCTGCCTCAATCTTCCTTACGAGAATGTGCAACGGCGGGATGTCCAGAATGACTGCAAAAGCTGCTGTTGGTGTTGTTTTTATAGCACCAGAGATCGCCAAGCAGAAACCCCTTTGGAGGCTTTCTAGTTGTTTTATGTATGCATATATGTATACCATTAAGCCATTTCCCTTTCGGGGTAGGCGTGACACTACCCGATTCGGGTAGTGTTTCTAGGTGGATAGTTCCTTGAAGTAAATAACTACAAGTGTGGGCTCACCACACATACGACGGTGTGGTATTATGGTACTGATTAATTCAGTCCTTGGTAACCAAATCGTTGATGCATATGCCATTGCGGGTCTGACTATCATTGCATATAACCAGTAAGTAATTCAAAGAAATATTGACTCAACAAGCCATCTTAGCTTTCTTTACCATTGCGTCAACATGGAACTTTCAGGTTAATTTAGGGTCACATTTTACTCCTAAATACTTGGCTGATTTTTAAAATTCAACTTTCCTACCGCAGAGCTTGAGATTTCTGAGGCCAGGAAGCCTCCTTCTTCTGGTGAAATATATGACAAACAGTGTTTCCTCAACCATTGCTCTACTAAGATAAGCACTGACTGAATGAGGTCTACTATAGTGCTCTCTTGCTTTCTTGTTAGCAGGATTGCTAGTTCATCCACATAGATTTGAGTGCGAAAACCCGATTTGCTTGAAAAACGAATCAGGTCATCAATGAAGAGCACCCACTGGGTGCATGAAAGAACTCCTTCCTGTGGGCATCCTTTTGAAACATTGGCCTTCACTTTATTATCATGTACTAAAGTATGTACCGTTCTGCTTTCTATCATGAAGTGCATCCACCTGTTTACGGTGTCACTAATTCCGTGTGTTTTAGCAGAACCGTATATGAATTCAATTAGGGTGTTACTCAATGCTTCATCTATGTCTAGGAACGCTTCAATTGCTACTTCAGCTATCCGCATTGTATTATTAATACGAGAGGTAAACGCATAGAGAGCGTCTGTGGCAGATCTGCCTTTCGGAGAGGCAGATTGATTTCTAGGAAGAGGTTTTGTCGTTTGGATGCAATAAATCTACAGGAACTCACTTTTCACCATTTTGAATTTCAATTTTCAAGTCACGAAACAGACTCCGGCCTATATGACACATTTAATGCAGTTAGCCAAGATTTCAAATCAACGACATTGATATCTGTAAGAAGCTGCGCCTACTCATCTCTTTCTTAGTCATGCTAGTGACTCTTCACGTTAGAAGATTGTGTGGTAAAGCATCGACGTTTTAACGAACCTGTTAAACTAGTTAGAAATTGCTTACTATTAATTACAGAGGGTTTTTTGTTAGATATAAGGGATATGTCGGAAGCCCCGGTGGCTCAGACGATAGCGCGTCGGACTTCCATGCAGGAGGTCCGGGGTTTGATCCCTGAGTCGGGTACCAATAAAAATTGTTCTATGTACTTCTACCGGGGCTTCGGTAGTTCGGAGCCCACCTTAAACTGTAGGTCCCCTCAGAAAAAGCTTGTATCGTACCAAGGTGGGGCCCCATGTCGAGGGGAATAGCCTTGGAGGTCGAAGCCGATTCTGTGAAGACTCGAAAATGAGTCAGCGTTCGTCTTGCGCTTGGGAGCTTCTACAGGAGGCACCACGCTCGATGGTCGCTGGCCGATTTCGAGTAATGAACACACACATACACTTACATAACACACTAGGACAGTGCTTCGAATCTCTGCATCTACCTGATGACCTCAGAGGGATCGCTCCGTACACCCTAGCTGGCTAGGGAGGCTGCCGAATGGCAGAGTGGGTGGGTATCACTTTGCCTGATCAACAAAGGAGGACGTCGTTTACTGTGCGATAGGTATGCCTGGCACCTGAGAGGTATAATTTCAAAACGTTGATAACAACGAAAAAACCCACCGAGATCCAAAAATACTCGGCAAAGGATAGCCGGATTCGGAGTACTGCCTTGAGAATAAACACGGGTGTGGCACAGTAGGCTTTCTAGCTTGAGCGCCAGGGGTTGGGACCTCACGCCCCCCCCCCCCCCCGCCTACATTACAACTAACTAACTAACTAAGGGATATGCCTCTAAACTCCATTTCTTTTTCCGCGTCAATCGCTCAGATCGTTCAGATAGACATACCAGTTCATCTAGAACATTAGAGGGGAGAGCTAAATCTTTTGAAAATTCTACGGATTGCATTCGCTGAAACAGGCCTCGAAGTGTCGCCCTTTCACTAGTCGATCTTTGTACGTCTTTTGATGCTGATTCAAAATGTTTAGTTAATGCCTGACAATTACCTCATGTTGCACTAACACTCCGAAAAAACTAGCTACCCACCTTACATCAAATACTCCACCTACTTTTCTTATTTATACACCTAAATCAGAAGCAATAATCTCTATTTCTCTGCTGTTTTTGGAGATTCACTGCAAACATTATGCAAAGCTCCCATGAGTTCCATAAAAACCAAGAAAATCGTAATAACACTAGATTCTACAACTGTTTGAATATAAACCAAAAGTACAGATTTTCTTGATAGTGAAGTTGACTCATCAATAATTGTTGCGATATTTGAATCCTGCTCTTTCAAATTTTTTCCAAAACTTACATACTCTAAATTCTTCAGTTATAAAATCAATTATATAAGATTCACTATAGCGAATGTGTAGCGTGACACCTGAATCTGCACCATTCTTCAGTTGCAATGCAATCAAAACCAGATGATCATCATACGGGCGTCTATTTTTCAGTTTTTTTTAAATTTAATAATTAATAATGAATATGATAATCTTAATTATTGATACTTTATATACAGTAATACAGTAATAATAAGACAATAATTAATAAATATTTATTTATTCATTTCTTTTAAAATTTTACAGGTAAATTCTTCGCTCTTAACAAAATTTTTAGGAAATAAAGTCTCCAGTTCTGTTCCGCCGCTAAAGTCAAAATACCCTCAATTTCCTTGCAAACATTTGAAGATTGATGGATATAAATTTTGCATCCAAGTAATTTTAATTGTTTTTCGCGCGAATCCCCACTATAAGAAACTGAATTTAAAACTGAATTTAAAACATGAATCGCAACCTGAGTGACCATTTCTAGAACCTAACCACGGATGTTTTTTTTTTCTCTCTATCCATTGCTCCTGAGACCAAATGTCTGGATAAGGCTTAAACTTCGAGGTTGATGAAAGTACCTTAATACCCCCTCCTGTGACTAGTGAAGGATCTTCCGGACGGTGACCTACAGGAACTTCCTTGTTATTCAATTTTAGCGATGAGCCTACTTCATTATCTGAAAAAATATCATCGACGTTATATGTATCAGATTTCTGTCCGAAAAATCCATCAAGTTTGGATT
>CAKNXH010052006.1:0-10543 GCA_932178445.1 Andricus quercusramuli | reverse complement strand
AAAGGACGAATTTTTAACAAATTACATAAATTTTTAACCAAATATTTGAAATTTCAAAATAAAACAGATCAATTTTGAACCAAAAATGGAATTGCTAGATTTTCATTTGAAAAAACTAAGAACTTTCTACAGTATATTTGAATTTGTAACTTAAAAATATAAGCTTTCAATACAAAAAATAATTTTCAATCAAAAATTGCAATTTTCAATTTGAAAAAATGAATTTTTAACAAAGTAGTTTGATTTTCAATTCAAAAGACAGCTTTTCAACAAAATAAATACATTTTCAACAAAATAGTTAAATTTTTAACCAACTTTCCGCCAAAAAATATAATTTTTGAACGAAATTTGAATTTGCAACAAAATAGTTGAATTCTCGACTAAAAAAAGATCAATTTTCATACACAAATGAAACAGTTCAATTGTGAGTATAAAAAAATTAATTTTCAACGAAAAACAAAAGTTTCAACAATAGTTAAATTTTCAAGTGAAGATTTAAAAAAAATTAGAAATTGCTCAAGTTGGAACATTCAAAATTGCAGTTGATGAATTTGGAATATTCTATTTTTTAATTAAGTATTCAACTTTGTTCAAACGTGTACCTTATTTATTCACAAATAATTAATTTTAATGCTATAATTAATGTAATTATTATTCAATACTGGGTACATTTTCAAATATCGTATATTTGAAGAGAAAAGGGGAAAAAGGGGAAGTTTTTTCAGAATAGGGGAAAAAAGGAGAATGTCCAGAAAAAAGGGGAAACGAAGAAAAAAAGGGGAAGACTGTACACCCTGCAAATAGCTCATTTTTTTCTTGTATTTTCTTGTAGAAAAGTAAAGAATTCACAATAAAGTATAAGTTTCTACCATTCAAAAATTTGTCTATTTGTATAATTTACAAAAATAACAATTTGTGGACCGACATCCAAAACAAGTGAAGAAAAAATTTTGAAATCGGTTAATATCTTCTATTCTCTTTCTCAAATTTACAATTAAAAATTTTTTTTGAATTAAAAAAAAAGTTGCTTTATTTATAATTTTTTGAAAACATACAAAAACATGTTTTTTGGATTGGTTCGAACCTGAAATTGAGCCAGTTTGAACCAAAGAAACATGTTATTATTTTTTATTCACGACAAAAATTTTTTTTCCAAAAAAGCAAAATAAAAAAATGTTTCTTTGGTTCAAGCTGAATAAATTTCAGGTTCGACATATTCAATTTTTCTTAAAAACTGAAAATACGCATTTTCGACAAAAAAGTAAATTTGCGACCAAGAAAAAACGCCTTTTCAACAAAATACTTCTATTTGCAACTGAAGAGATGAATTTTCAACAAAACATTTGAATTTCCAACCAAACTGTTGAATTTTTAAGACAAAAAAAACCGAATTTTTTATAAAAATAATTAAATTTTCAAACTGAAAATACGAATTTTCGGCAAAAAAGTTAATTTCCAACAAGAAAAAACGCTTTTTCTACAAAATACTTCATTTTTCAACTACAGAGATGAATTTTCAACAGTAAAGTTGATTTTTAATTTAAACCGCTGAAATTTCAAGCTGAAGAAACAAATTTTTTATAAGACAATTAAATTTTCAAACTGTAAAAACGATTTTTCGAAAAAAAAAAAAGTAAATTTTCAACCAAGAAAAAATGTTTTTTTAATAAAATACTTCATTTGCAACTGAAGATATTAATTTTCAACAGAACAGTTGAATTTTCAACAAAACAGTTGAATTTTCAACCAAACTGTTGCATTTTTAACACAAGAGAAAACGATTTTTTTATCAAAATAATTAAATTTTCAAACCGAAAATACGAATTTTCGACAAAAAAGGTCATTTTCAACCAAGAAAGAACGCATTTTCACACAAAAAAAACGCTTTTTCAACAAAATTCAACTTTTCTTAGAATGTGTGCATATAACTCAATCCAAAACAAACATGTTTTTACACATTTAAAAAAAAAATTGTAACTGAGCAACAAATTTTATTCTAAATTTCGCAATTTTAAATTTTCAACAAATAAGACAATTTTTTAACAAAGTAGTTAAATTGTAGAATTGAGAACATCAGTTTTCAAAACAAAGTAGAATAGTTCAATTTTCGTTTCAAAAAATTAATTTTCAATTGCAAAAACTGAAATTTTGCCCAAATTGTTGAATTTTGAAGCCTGAAAGAAGAATTTTCTACTATGCAGTTGATTTTTGAACACGAAAATATGAATTTTTAATTAAAAAATTAATTTTCAACCAAACATTGAAATTTTCAGTTAAAAAACGTAGTTTTTAACTAACAAAAATAACTTTACCTAAAATAATGAATTTTTAACAAAAAAATGAATTTTTAACAAAGTTCAAAATTCAACCAATTAGTTGGATTCTCTACCAAACTGTTGAATTTTCGAGAGAAAATACAAATTTTCTACTTTTCAGAAAACACGAACTTTCAACAAGAGTGGAGTTTTCAACCAAAAAATATTTTTTAGTCAATGAAGAAAAAAAATAGCATTTAAAATGTCAAATTTTGAAGCACGAAGATATAATTTTCTACCTAAACGACGAATTTTTAACAAATTACATAAATTTTTAACCAATTAGTTGAATTTTCAAAATAAAAAAGATCAGCTTTGAACCAAAAATGGAATTGCTGCATTTTCATTTCAAGAAACTAATTTTCAAATGAAAAAGCCAATTTTCAAAAAATTGCAATTTTCAGTTTAAAAAATGGATTTTTAATCAAGTAGTTTGATTTTCAACCAAATAGTTAAGTTTTTAACCAATTTGCTGCCTAAAAATATAAATTTTGAACGAAATTAATGAACTTGCAACCTCAGTAATTAAACAAATGTAAACGTTCGATTGGATCTTAATTTTTTAATAATTTCAAATTTATAGATTCATAATTATAAGCTCTTATTCAATTCCAAATCCTATTCAAATATTGTTTCAATCTAAAATATTACATTTTTAACCACATAATTTGTCATTTTTTAAATTAAGGATGACTTTTTGTTTGAATTTTTAGTAATATCTTACTTTTTTATTTAAAATAAGCAATTATAAATTCAATATTAAAAACTAATCAATTTTAAAATGAACTATTTAAAATAGAAAGCCTCGAATCGTTAATGTTTCAGATTGCTAAATTTAAACTTTGAACGTTACAATTTCAATTGTTTTACTAACAAATTTTTAATTAATATAAGTGAAATTAATGATTTTCGATGCATCAATAACAATTGAACAATTATCAATTTAGAAAAAATTTGAGTTAATTTAAAGAGATATTCACAAGCTTTGAGAAAATCCAAACTTAATTTAAGACTGGAAAATATTTTGAAAAATAAAAAACTAAATTTAGATTTCTGAAGGTTACGAAATAAAATTTTGAAGTTTTTCAAGGATCTTTAAAGGTTTTAAGAAAATAAAAAAATTTCAGGGCTCGGAACTGCTCAAGCCTAAAAAATAGTAAAATAGTAGTTCAAGTTTTAACAAAATGGTTAAATTTTCCTGACTAAAAAAGATGAATTGGTAACGAAAAATGTAGTGGTTATAATAACTAAAAAAGATTTTAATTTAATATAAAAAATAGTAGAATTCATTTAAAAAGGACGATTTTTCAATAAGATAGGTTATTTTTCAATCAAATTATTGAGTTTGCAAGCCAAAAGGACCAATTTTTACAAAACACTTGAATTTTCAACCATTAAATATGGATTTTCGACAAAAAAGTTATCTGCAAACAAATAGTTGCATTTTCTACGGAAACAGGGTACTCATTAATCGAAAAAGACGAATTTTCAACAAAATAAATACATTTATAACCAAAAAGATGAATTTTCAAATAAATATATGCATTTTTAGACTGGGAAAATTTTTAATGAGTTTTTATTTTGAAAAATTAATTCTAAGAGAATATTTAAAAAGATTTAAAACAAACAGTTATGATTATTAAATGACAGTTGAACAATTTTATTAATTTGGAAAATAATCGAGCAGGTTTAAAATATATTTAGAAGTTTTGAAAAGATTCCAAAATAATTTAAAACGTGAAAAGATTTCAAACCATTGAATACACAATGTAGATTTTTGAAGATTTCGAACACAAAATTGATCATCGTTTTGAGCAATTAAAAATATTTTAAATTAATAAAAAATGTGTATCAAAGTTCCTAGAAAAACTAAGAATAATTTTTTTTGATTGAAAAATTAATTTAAAAAGAATATTTAATAAGATTTCCAAAATTGTCAAAAAAAGAATCTGAATGATTTTAAGGTAGTTTTTTTACTTTTGCAGGATTTAAAAAAAATTTTAGGGAAAATTCAAGTTCCAAGATAATAATATTATTAGATTTTATGATTTAATTTATTAGATTCCTGGAGATATTTTAAATTATATTTTTTTAAACAAATTTTTAAGAGAATGTTTGCCTTCAAAAAAAGTTGTTATGTAGAATTTAATGTTTCTAGCCAAAATTGCTTAAAATGATATAATTTTGAAAAATTATAAATTAAAAGTATGAAAGTTAAAATTTTCTGTTTAAAGGTTGAAGTTTGAATTAACATTTTTTTAGCTTCAATTTTGAAATTTTAAAATTCAAAGGTATGTATTTCAATTTGAGTTTTTTAATTTGCGGTTCAGTTTTTATAACTTAATTTAAAACTGGAAAATATTTCGAAAAATAAAAAACTAAATTTAGATTCTTGAAGATTTTAAAATAAAATTTTGAAGCTTTTTAAGGGTCTTTAAAGGCTTAAGCTTTCTGGGGAAATTTAAAATGATTTTTTATTTTGAAATATTAATTTAAAGAGAATATTTAATAAGACTTAAAACTAAATTTTTTGATTAATACGTGACATTTGATCAATTATTAATATGAAAATAATCGAGTAAGTTAAAAATGTATTCAATGAATAGAAAATGTGTATTCAAATTCCTAGAAAAACTAACAATATTTTTTTTTTGAAAAATTGATTTTAAAAGAAAATTTAATAGGTTTAATTTTCAACTCGAAAAAAATATGAATTTTCAACAAAAATATTATTTTTTAATAAAAAAAATTGCATTTTCTACTAAACTGTTGACATTTCATGCCCAAAATAAAAACGAATTTCCAACAAACCCGTTTAATTTTTATACAAAAAAAATATTTTTTCAACAAAACTGTTTAATTTTCAAAAAAATAGTTGAATAATCAACCAAAAGAGATTATTTTTTAACCAACCAGTTGATTATTTGATCAAAAATGATGAATTTTCAACCCAAAAAGACGAATTTTAAATCAAATGCATGATTTTTCAAATAAAACAATAAATATGAAATCTCAGCCAATGAAGATAAATTTTCAAACCAAAAAGCCAAATTTGCAACTAAGAAAGATTTTTCAACCAAAAAATAAATGGACTCTTATAAAAAAAAACAGATAATTTTTAACCAAATAGTTCAATTTTCAACAAATTGTTGAATACTAAAAACAGATAAATTTTTAACCAAACAGTTGACTTTTTAACCAAAAAAAGGAGAATTTTGAACAAAACGCTTGAATTTTCAACCCGAAAATAGGAATATTCAACAAAAAAAATTTATTTTTAACCAAACAGTTGTGAATTTCGAGTCCAAAATCAAAAGTTCATCTTCCTTGGCTAAACTCAATTATTCACCGGCTGCTCGCAACTCTTGAGCATTTAATAATGAATCTTTGTGCTATTTTCGGGACGAATTTAATGCTTTTCAAATATTTGAATTTTCAACAAAATAGTTAAATTTTCAACAAAAAACATGAATTTTTAACCAAGAAAATTAATTTTCTACCAAAAAAAGACGACTTTTTAAAAAATTACATGAATTTCCAATGAAGTAGTTGAATTTTCAGCTAACAAAGATCAGTGTTGGATCAAAAATGGAACAGTTAAATTTTTAGTTTAAAAAAATTAATTTTCAACCAAATTGTTAAATTTCTTCCAAAAATGACGAATTTTCAACAAAATACATGAATTCTCAACCAAATAGTTGAATTTTCAACTAAAAAGAATGAAATGGTCAAGTGGAATAGATGAATTTTAAACCGAAAATCATGTATTTTTAAGAAAAGAGTTTAATTTTTAACCAAGTAATTTTATTTTCAACCAAAAAGATAAATTTTTAATTGAAGGTTGGATATTTAACTGGAATACTTGAATTTTCAACAAAATGGATACATTTTCAACAAAAAACATGAATTTTTGACCAAGTAAATTAATTTTCTACCAAAAAAGACAATTTTTCAAGAAAATACGTGAATTTTTAAAGAAATAGTGACATTTTCAACAAAATAGTTAAATTTTCAACATAAAACGTGAATGTCAACCAAAACTAGAATCATTAAATTTTTAGTTAAAAAATAAATTTGCAACCAAAAAAAAAATTTAAACAAAACAGTTAATTTTCATCTAAATAGTTCAACTTTTAACAAAATAGTTAAATACACAAAACAAAACAGTTGACTTTTTAACCAAATAGTTGAATTTTCATCTAAAAACATCAATTTTCGACCTGAAAAAATAAATTAAAAAAAAAACAGTTAATCTTCAACCAAATGGTTCAATTTTCAACAAAATAGTTGACTTTTTAACCAAAAATGATGAATTTTCAACCGAAAAAAAACGAATTTTGAAAAAATACATGATTTATCAACCAAATTGTTGAATTTCTATCTAAAAAATATCAATTTTCAACCAAAAAAGAAATGAACTTTAATAAAAAAAACAGTTAATTTTTAAACAAATAGTTCACTTTCCAACAAAATAGTTGAATACTTAAAATAGATAAATTTTTTATCAAACAGTTGACTTTTTAATCAAAAAAAGGACAATTTTGGACAAACCACTTTTCGAGTCCAAACAGATGAATTTTTAACCCAAAGAATTTCAACAACAAAAACGAATTTTCAACCAAGAAACACATTAATTTTAAACCAAAAAACAAATTGATTTCTAAAAAACAGTTAATTTTTATCCAAATAGTTCAATTTTTAACCAAATAGTTGACTTTTTAACCAAAAATCATGAATTTTCAACCCAAAAAGATGAATTTTGAATAAAATAGACAACTGATCAATCAAAAAATTAAATTTTCAACTGAAAAACATCAATTTTGAACCAAAAAAAAAATAAATTTCAAACAAACAAAAAAAACATAATTTTCAACCAAATAGTTGAATACTTAAAACAGATAAATTTTTAGTCAAACTATTGACTTTTTAACCAAAAAAAGGAGAATTTTGAACAAAACACCTGAATTTTCAATCTGAAAATATCAATATTCAACTAAAAAAATCATTTTTCAACGAAAACTTGAACCATTAAATTTTCAGTTGAAAAATTAATCTTCAACCAAAAATCAAATAAATTTTCAACCAAGAAACAAAATTAATTTTTAAACAAAAAGTGAATAAATATTTTAAAAAGGTATTCTTCAACCTAATATTTGAATCTTAACAAAACAGTTGACTTTTCTACCAAGTAGTTGAATTTACATCTAAAAACATCAATTTTCAACCAAAAAACAAATGAATTTTTAAAAAACAGTTAATTTTCAACAAAATAGTTGACTTTTTAACAAAATAGTGAAATACTTAAAACAGATAAATTTTTACTCAAACAGTTGACTTTTTAACCAAAAATGATGAATTTTTAACGTAAAGACGAATTTTATACAAAATACAGGATTTATCAAACAAATAGAATTTTCAACCAAGAAAAACCTTAATTTTAAACCAAGAAACAAATGGATTTTCGAAAAACAGTTAATTTTCAACCAAATAGTTCAAATTTAAGAAAATGGTTAACTTTTTAACCAAAAAAAAGGAGAATTTTGAACAAAACAACTGAATTTTCAACCCAAAAATATGAATATTCGACAAAAAAAATTGATTTTTAACCAAAAAGTTGTGAATTTCGAGTCCAAAATCAAAAGTTCCTCTTCCTTGGCTAAACTCAATTATTCACCGGCTGCTCGCAACTCTTGAGCATTTAATAATGGATCTTTGTGCTATTTTCGGGACGAATTTAAACTTTTCAAATATTTGAATTTTCAACAAAGTAGTTAAACTTTCAACAAAAAACATGAATTTTTAACCAAAAAAATTAATTTTCTACCAAAAAAATACGACTTTTTAACAAAATACATGAATTTCCAACGAAATAGTTGAATTTTCAACTAAAAAAAGATCAGTGTTGAACCAAAAATGGAATAGTTAAATTTTTAGTTGAGAAAATAAATTTTCTACGTGAAAATATGATTTTTCAACAAAAGACATGAATTTTCATCTAAAAAAGACTAATTTTCAACCAAATAGTTAAATTTTCAACTAAAAAAGAACAATTTTCAGTCAGAAATTGAATAGTTAAATTATCAGTTTGAAAAAATGAATTTTCAACCAAACTGATAAATTTCTGCCAAAAAAAGACGATTCTTCAACAAAATACACGAATTGTCAACCAAATATGTAGTTGAATTTCCAACAAACTAGTTACATTTTCAACAGAAACATGAATTTTTAACCAAGAAAATTAATTTTCTACCAAAAAAGACGATTTTTCAACAAAATACATGAATTTCCATCGAAATAGTTGAAATTTAAACTAAAAAAGTGCAGTATTGAACCAAAAATAGAATAGTTAAATTTTTAGTTGAAAAAAAATTAATTTTCAACCATACTGTTCAATTTCTACCAAAAATGACGACTTTTCAACAAAATACATGAATTTTCAACTAAAAAGAATGAAATCGTCAAGTGAAATAGACGAATTTTAAACCCAAATCATGAATTTTTAACAAAAGAGTTTAATTTTTAACCAAGTAGTTTTATTTTCAACCAGAAAGATGAATTTTTAACTGAAATGTTGAATATTTAACTGGAATACTTGAATTTTCAACAAAATAGATACATTTTCAACAAAAAACATGAATTTCTGTCCAAGAAAATTAATTTTCTACCAAAAAAGACGATTTTTCAAGGAGTGGCGTTAATTTGCAACGAAATAGTTGCATTTTCAATAAAATAGTTGAATTTTCGAAAAAAAAAAAAAAAAAAACATTTCAACCAAAATTAGAATCCTTAAATTTTCAGTTAAAAAAATAATTTTCAACTAAAAAACAAATTAATTTTCATTAAAATAGTTTCACTTTCAACGGAATAGTTGACTTTTTATCCAAATAGTTGACTTTTTAACCGAAAAAAATGAGAATTTCGAACAAAACGCTTGAATTTTCAACCCGAAAATAGGAATATTCAACAAAAAAAATTGATTTTTAACCAAAAAGTTGTGAATTTCGAGTCCAAAATCAAAGGTTCATCTTCCTTGGCTGAACTCAATTATTCACCAGCTGCTCGCAACTCTTGAGCATTTAATAATGGATTCTTGTGCTATTTTCGGGACGAATTTCATGCGTGGGTGGGAATAAGTTTGTTTGCTCTTCGACCGTACTTTCTGCGAGAGTGGTCTGGTCAGCAAGGGATTAATTCAGTCTGATTCACGCACGAGAGAATTTATTCTCACGCAATGGCTTCGATTCGATGTACCTGAGGAAGATCAGTGGATGGACTGTTTACATGCCGAAGCTCTTCTGCTTCAGGGTCGGTGGCAACTTCTCTGTCAGCGATATCGGATTTACCTCCACGGCAACCATCTCCTCATCACTCAACCAGTCCAAGTGAACCAAGTGCTGCAATCAATAAAAAAAAAACAATTTTTCAACAGCTCTTCAGAAATCTCTTCCTATTTTATTTTTAATTGCAATATCGGGCTTTCTACTCAAATGCCGGACAAAAATTCAATGATAATTCCAAATTTTTTCTAGGTATAATTTTTCAAAGTACGGAGCCATTCAAATATTTTACATTTTAATTTTATCTTGTTAGACTAAAAGTTAAAAAAAAATTAATTTTCAAACAAACTGATCGATTTCCACCAAAAAAAAAAACAATTTTTCAACAAAATACAAGAATTCTTAATGAAATAGTTGAATTTTCAAAACAAAAGACGAACTTTCAATCAAATAGTTGAATTTTCAACTAAAAAAGATCAGTGTTGAACCAAAAAAGGAATAGTTAAATTTTTAGTTAGAAAAAAAATTAATTTTCAACCAAACTGTTCAATTTCTACCAAAAAATATGACTTTTCAGCAATATACATGACTTCTGAACCAAATAGTTGAATTTTCAACTAAAAAGAAATTAGTTTTTAACTAAAAATAGCATAATTAAGGTTTCAGTTCCAAAAATTTCATTTTCACAAAAAAAAAACAAATCGTCAGCCAAAGTGATGAATTTTTAACTAAAATTACTAACTTTTAACAAAAGAGGTTAATTTTCAACGTAAAAGATAAATATTTAACTGCAATACTTTAACAAAAGGGTTTCATTTTCAATGAAAAAGATAAATATTTAACTGCATACTTGATTTTCAACAAAATAGTTTAATTTTCAACTAAAACCATGCATTTTTAACCAAAAAAATCAATTTTCTACGTAAAAAAACGATTTTTCAACAAAATACA
>CAKNXH010052003.1:0-11624 GCA_932178445.1 Andricus quercusramuli | reverse complement strand
TGGTTTTATGACAAGGTAATTTAATACTATTTTTAACTCGAAAAAAAAGTGTGTAATGACGGTCATTCTGCAGATTATGTGTTGGCCCTATCACCATGAAGATTTGAGGGTGTTATACCCTCTAAAAATTAATTATGTTTGGATTTTTCCTTTATAATATTTACTTTTACGCCTTCCTGAACTATTTCCGCTAGGCTAATTTCAGAAAAAAAAATATTTTTATTTTCATTTCGTTCATTTGAACGTTCGGAACTTCAGGTACATTACAAAGTCTGCGCTCGACTATGCTCAGATCGAAGGCAGACTGGACGAAAAGGTTAAAAGGTTGGAGAAAATGATGGCACTCACGATGGACTTGCATGCAAAGATGCAAGACAACCTCAAAATTTGGCTCAAAATGCGTGAGGCTGATCAGGTGAAAGTGAGCAATTCTATCATTAAATCTAATGTGACCCTCTCCCCAAAAAGTAAGTTTTCTGAAGTGTCACCAACTACTCATACGACAGTATTAACGAGTGGTGGTGACAACGACTGTTCAAATCAAACGACTGAAGCTATTAAAATACAGTTCATAGGTAAAGATAGTAGCACTAAAGACGACTATAAACTGACTCAACAAACAAAGTTTGAACATTTTCATGAGTTTTTAACCTCTGAATTTCGAATGAACGATTTGTTATATGTATTAGACACGACAGTATCCCCACCGGAAGGGTTAGATCCTAAATCGAAAGAAAAACACTATTTCAAAGTTAGAGACATTATTATTAACCGAGTAGACAGATTTTATCATACTAAAATTTTACTCTTAAAGGATCCGGTAGAAGTACTAAACAAATTACGAGAAGTTAAACGATGCGAAGTCAACATTACGAGTGTTAGTGTTCGGAAACAGTTGTATTCAATTCAATACAATACAGGTCGGGAATCGGCTATGCAATTTATAGAACGATTTGAAGAAATTGTTACAAACTACGAAACGATTTTAGGATCCACCCCACTAACTAACGAAGAGAAACGAGACGCACTATACAATGCTATTATGTTTCGATTACCCGACATTCAATCAATAGAATTCATGACAAAAAATCAAACATGTAAAGGCTTAACATATGACATCTTAAAAATGTTCATTCTCCAGGCCGAGGCGAATAGGGCTCAAGCAACCGCAAGCACCCATCCAGCCACTAAGACTGGACCAGTAGCATCGGCATCATATACGAGCTCAAACCAACGAGCGGCCAACATTAACGAAAAGTGCTAAGAGTGCGACGACATAGGGCACATGAAGAACGAGTGTCCTAGGAAAGGCCTAGGAGTTAGGAAATGCTACGAGTGCCAACAGTTCACTTCCCATATTGCGGCGGATTGCCTTAAACGACGGTCTAGGTTGGGAAGAGGAGGCCCGAAAGGTAAAAATTATAAACAAAACGAGACGTACGACAGTAACTTACATACGAAAAACAAAAAACAGTTTAAGAAAAAGAAGTATACCCAAAATCAAAAATTCCCTAAACGAAATGTCCATGATACCAAACGATATGGAAATAAACAATGTGACCGTAAAAAGAATGCTTATAAAAATCACTATCCTGATCAGTCCCGCACGGAAACAAGCAATTCCCCAAAAATCCACATTGCGAATTGCCAAGGATCAACGAACAAAGGTAGGTGTACGTGTGAGAATAAAACCTTAGTGTCCTGCTTAAATAGTTTTATTAACAAAAAAGGAGAGTCCTTTCCACCCACTAGTAGTCGCCAAACCCCTATAAATAACAATGACGGTACTAACGAACAAGTAAATAAGAACGAAAAATACGTGACTTTTATAGTAGATTCTGGCGCTACCGAGCACCTTACTAATTCAAAAGAGATTTTTAGTTCTCTTAATACAAACAATAACGGTGTTATCAAATGCGCAAATAAAGACAGTAGAGCAGACTTAACGACAAAAGGCAAAGGGATAGTTAGTGTGTTGTCTAACTTAAACAACACAAAACCTATTATGCTTGACAACACCATTTACGCAAATTCTCTCTCCGAGAACTTACTATCTCTAAGACGGTTCGTGGAAAAAGGGTTGTCAATCCATCTTGACAACAAGGGCGTAGACATTTTTAATCCTAAGACTAACGAATCACTAGCGACCGGTAGTCCTTACTGGCTAATCGAATTTAAAGTCAATAAAAGCAATAAAATGGCAGAAACAAACCTAGTGCAAGAAATTACTCACGAATCTAAAACGACTGAACGACAGACGGACAACAAATTAAATAACGAGGTAGTAAACCCCACAGGACAAAATACTGAAGAAAAGACAAAGACGACAGTCGGTATTAATAAAGACTTTAATCCCGAAACGACAGTCAATGAAGTTACTACAGAAATTGAGCTAAAAGAGCTAAACATTGATCATCTATTTTCAGACTTTGCCACTTTAATAACACAACGAAAAATAACAAACTTAGACGAATTACCCACAGTCGACTCCACTAATGACGATATGTACACAACGAATTTAGACAAGGAAAGTACAAAAACTAACAAAGCATTGCTTTGGCATGCTCGTATGGGTCATGCGTCACTAGCATATCTGCGCAAATTAAAACTTTTATGGAAGGATAATAAGGATCTTCAATCCACAATATTTGACGAGAGTATACTCGATTGTGAAGTTTGCGCAATAACTAAGTTAAAGAAATTGCCGTTCCGAAATGAGCTAAATAGAGCGGAACGACCGTTACAAATTATACATTCTGATGTAATGGGAAAAATCTCTCCAGCTACATTTCCCCACGGCTATCAATATATTTCTGTCTTTATCGACGATTTTTCACGACTGGCTCTCGCATATCCCATGAAAACCAAAGACGAAACTGGTCACTGCCTCGAACGATTTATTAAAAGTTCGCGAAATTTACTCGGCAAGGACGAAAAGATCTGCTACCTGAGATCCGATCAGGGAACAGAGTAAATGGGAGGTTACACTAACGACGTGTTAACTCGCGAGGGTATTGAAAAACAATCGGCTTGCCCAGATACACCACAACATAACGAAGTTTCTGAAAGATTTAACCAAACCTTGCAGAAAAAGATACGAGCAGTGCTATTCGATTCTAAATTACCATCAAATATGTGGGATCTGGTCCTGGGAGCTGCCGTCTACGTGTATAATCGTACCCCACATAAGTCAAATGACTTTAAAGCGCCTCTTGACGTGTTTTCCCCAAATTATCATTACGATGTGAATCAAATCAAAAGATTCGGTTGCTTAGCCTATTGGACGATAACGAGAAAACCAGACTCGAAGTTTTCGGCGCGTGCAGTTCGCGGAATCCTAGTAGGTTACACCCGATCCGGATACGTGTTTCTTAATCCGGAATCCGGCAAATTCTTTGAGTCACGAAATGTTAGGTTTAACGAAAAGGTCGTCTATGGTAATAAATACGAAGAAGATTCAATAAAATATTGGCGTCTTCCTGAATCGATTCAATCAACGAATAAAGACATTATACTATTTGAAGAAAACGACTGTATTACTAAAAATGACAGTACGTCAGAAACGGAGGGACAACAAACGAAGAAACTAGGTAGACCCCGTAAACGACTGTTAGAAACGCAGGGAGACAATTCTAAAAAGAAACAAAAGACTGTACAAACGACAAGACGAGAACCTTACAACACAAGAAGTCGCATAATTACAGACACAAGCTTTGCTAATTACTCTAACGCAACGACAGTTTCCGAAAATTATCAATTTCCAACAATAGAGGAAGAATTCAAGAATACAACCGACGTTACAAACGACGAAACACTATACTGTTTACATGCAACCTTAAATAACGATCCTCAAAATTATAAACAGGCCATAGAATCCACTGGAAAACACGACTGGCTAAAAGCCATTGCTGAAAAGTATAAATCGTTAGAAAAGAATGAAGTATGGACGACAGTAGACAGACCAAAAATAGGGAAAGATGGTAAAAGACCGAATATCATAGACTCAAGATGGGTTTTTAAACGTAAAAGCGATGATTCAGGAAAAATAAAATATAAAGCAAGATTAGTAATTCGTGTCTTTAAAGATTCAAACTCATACGATTTAAAGGAAACTTATGCGCCGGTTTCACAATTAACTTTAATACGACTGTTATTCGCGGTAATCAATTTTAAGGATTACGAAGTGTGCCAACTAGATGTTAAGACTGCCTTTCTGAATGGAACTTTAGAAGACGATGTCTTTATGGAAATTCCTGACGGGATGGAAATCCCAGAAACTCTACGACGATCCAAGGTGTGTAAGCTCAACAAAGCTATTTACGGCCTACGAATCAGTCCAAAACGTTGGAACAAGAAGTTTACAGAAGTTGCCAACTCTCTAGGTTTAGTCAATGATGATTATGATCCCTGTCTCTTCCTCAATCACTCAGAGAAATCGAGGGTCATTCTACTAATTTACGTAGATGATATACTCTTAGCAAGTAACGACAGTCAAAAATTGAACGAAATAAAATCAAAACTCATGACTGCCTTTGAAATGTCAGACTTGGGAGAACCTAAAAATTATTTAGGTATGAATATACGCAGGAACAGAAAAACGAGAGTAATGACCATAACTCAGGAAACATATATAAATAAAATATTAATTAAATTTGGATTTAACGACGAGTTCCCACAAAACACTCCCATGATGACTCGACAGGTTGACAGCCACGAACGACAGAGAGAAAATGACGACAGTGACATACAAAACGAAGAAATCCTTGATTTTCCCTATAGAGTAAGGAGTTTGCTATACCTAGCTGGCTCAACTCGTCCTGATATAGCTTACACAGTAAATGTCTTGAGTAGACGTCAACTAAATCCCACTGAAAACGAATGGAATATGGTTAAACGAGTGTTTAGACATTTTGAAGGGCGCTCCAAACATCGGCCTGAAATTCCTCGGACGATGCGAAGATTTGATAGCCTATTCAGACGCTAGCTTTGCGGACTGCAAATCTTCAATTTTAACGTGTGGATATGTGATACGACTGTTCGGTGACACGATCTCTTGGAGATCAAGTAAACAGAGCTATGTTGCTCTTTCGACTTGCGAGGCCGAATATGTGGCTATGAGCCAGGCTTGTCAGGAAATAATAGCGATAAGTAAATCTTTAATTCGAATCACTAACGACAGTTTTCTCTCCGCCATTCTCAATTGTGACAACAAAGCCGCAACTGTCTGCGCGGAGACTCGTGGTGGAAATCGACTCAGACATATGACGGGTGTACATTTAGATTACGTCAAAGAATGTGCTAAATACGAACGGGTAGTTCTAAATTGGGTACCATCAAAGATTCAACTTGCAGACATAATGACGAAACCCCTTTGCTTTGAAATGCATACCAGACTGCGTAATATCATTCTGAATAACGACAGTTGAGTACACTAAGTATTTATTAACGACTGGATTACTCTGACAGTAGAGAACAAATTTACGATAAGTTGCCTGATTGACATGGATAATGATCTGAAATTTGACTTACAGAAGATGCACGCTAACTGACTGGCTGAGGACCCATGTACGACTGGTGTGAACGACGGTTTCCTGTTTATGGAAAACTTCGCCAGTGACAAAACGACTCAAATATATGTTAATTATATGCAAAACTTTCTACGATTGTTTCTTAATGAATTTTTCAGAATAAGTGTTATAATAACTTTATATATTTTATAACTTGAGTCAATCTCGCGAAGGAGTGTTAGAGTTTGGCGCCTTCACTCACTTGACTCTACTTCCTGTACTGGTGCTGCCCGCTGGCGCACCTCCCGCTTCGTTCTCATTCTGAGATGTGTAAGGCCAAATTCATAGTAGTCATAATCATAAGTGCGAAGGAGATGCTCTTATGCGCTAGCTACTAGTGTCTCACTTGCACTCACGCTTCTCTATGACTACTATGAAGTTGACCTTACGGTATATACAGACAGATATTTAAGTATAACCACCTATCTCACGGTCGTGAGACGTAGTTATAGGTGAAAATCCCGCATTTGTCCTTATGACAAAACATACGTTAAGCAACCCCAGCAGAGTCTATCTTGAACCAACCGTCATCCACGAAAATGACACTGGCTTCCAGTACAACTGCGGGGAATTACACTTATGGTACGCGAGTATGGCTTCGAGGTTACGAACCAGCGATAACGTCGCACCTCCAAGAATACCGATCACAAGGACAATCATTTTAACCGAATATACCCAGAACAATTCTTGCAGTTCCCTTCTTCTAAGGTCTCAATACCTCTCCTCTTTTTCCTTCTCCTACATTGTGATGTCGTCTCGAGCTGAGAATTCGACCACGAGTATAGGTCGTTCCTCAAAGTTCTGGAGAACGATTTCAGGCCTCGAGTGTGCAATGGAGAGTGCTGTCAGGAACTCAGGGCAGAGTTGCGGCCAATACCATAGGAGCGGCAAAGATGATAGTAGGGCACCCTTAGGGCCACACTTTTTCTGTGGGAAAACATCGTTCCCGCATCAGTGGGGCACTTGGATAGTATGGGCCCTACGTACACAGGATGTGTATGACACGCTCTGCACCTATTGCTGGGAACTTCTTGACTTAAAATACGGCTACCGTATACTAAGGTGTAAATAACACAATCCTGGCATGCGAAATTGAAAGATGAATGATGATTTGAGAAAAGGAAACGTTAGCTCCTTCAACAAGGACTGTTCGATTAAATTTTTGTCACCTCTTCGGCACTAATATTTTGGCAACAATGTGCTGCTTCATTTTCAGCAGCTTTGACTTATTCAGTGTGTGATGGTTGATCTTCAGTTCGTGAGTGAACTTTTTTGGCCTTTCCGTAAATGGCCTACCAGTGATCCAGTAGTCGGATTTCTCTGAGAGATCCTCACGAAGGGCGGTATACTTTTCAACCACATTTTGGTGCTTAGGAGGAACCTTTCTGTTAATGTTCCTCCGTGTCCTCGAATCGCTATCATCTCTCACGTGCGGAAACTCTAGGTGTTTCTGGTACCACAGAGTGTGGATGCGCGCCATGAAGTATCTGCGAGCAGGGATAATGCATACATCGTAGCAGTCCAGCAACTCATCCTTGAGTCGACTCGTCCACTCAATAGCGTAAGTTTCCCGCCGGTTTGTCGCCGTATTTCTATCCAAATTATTATCAGCACCCCGCACTCTGGAGCGATCAGCACTTTTTGCCTACACAATATCGGGTGCTCTGCGCGTTCGATTGTTTTAAACCGCATCTACAACTGGGTTTGGTGGTGTCATCGTTTTTCCCAAAAGCAGCTAAGGAAAGGGTTTGTCCATCCTTGCTGAGCCTCATATTGAAGGATAAAGCAACATACTCTACGAGAACACTTTTCTCATGTGCCATTCAGCTTTCGGCATGGTTGTTCAGCCTCAGTTTAGTTTTTCCCCCTTTGGGACTATCCCTGGACAATTAACCGCGACTGCTTTTCATGTATTGTAACCGTATTCAGCAGAAACCCTTGCTACAGGGACCCTCTATCCGCAATTGGATGACGCGCCCGGTGGTTTTTTTCATAAGTCCTCTGGTTCGATTCCAAAAGAAACGAAAGGAACTAAACGAAGCAAAATGAATATATATATATATATATATATAAAATTAAAAAAAGTCAAACAACCACCGCAGGGTACCACCAAGAGCAACTGCCATCTAAAAAGAAAATGTCAGTAGCCCCCAGTAGAACCGCGGTAAAATACACCTATGGCCACGTCTCACATCCGTGAGATGGGCGGTCACAGGGCACGACGAAATCACAACGACAGGCCGGCGAAACCCTCGTGTGTCTTGAGGACACGAAGCGACCCAAGGATGACAGCTTTCTGCATCCATCTCGCAAGTGCCTTGGCATATTTTTGGCACGCGGGTGTGGCTTTAAGGTTACGAACCAGTGATAATTTAGCACCTCCGAGAGCACCTATCACAAGGACAATTACTCGTACCGAATATTTTGGGTACAGTCGTTGCAGCTCTCTTTTAAGGTCTTGATACCTCTCCTCTTTTTCTTTCTCCTTTGCAGTGATGTTGTATTCGGACGGAGCCGAGAATTCGATCACGAATATCGTTCGTTTCTCGAAGTCTTGGAGAACAATGTCAGGCCTCGAGTGCGCAACGGAGACTGCTGCCCGAAAATCGTAGTTCCAGAAAATCTGGCACTTCTCGTTTCGGACAATTGACTCTATATCCCTTGGAACGTTCGGCAGGGCGGGGTCGCGACCAACACCGTAAGAGCGACAAAGGTGGTAATAAAGTACTCTTAGGGCCGCATTATGTCTATAGATATACGTTGTTCCTGCGTGGGTCGGACACCCCGATAGTATGTGTTCTAGGTACTCAGCGTGTGCATGACACGCTCTGCACCTATCACTGGGAACTTCTTGACATAAAATGCGGGCGCGGTATGCTAAGGTGGAGATTACACCGTCCTGGCATGCAAAAATGAAGCCCTCTGTACCTGAATTGAGCCCTGATGATTTGAGGAAAGCAAAAGTTTGCTCCTTTGACAAGGACTGTTTTTCTACATTTCTGTGAAAGTTTCCGTGCATATGCTTGTCGAGTAGCTCTTGGTGAAATTTTCTAACCTCTGCTTTCTTTACTTCGGCTTTTACACGTGAAGCATCTAGATGGAGTAATGCACTTTCCTCACTTCTGATGTTGAAATTCAGGCCAAGGGCCTCGGCAGCTTGCTCCGCGGCTTTGTAAAGGAACGCTCCTTCGCCAATCATCTCGTGGTTTCTGACCATCTTTAGGAGAGGATCTCTGCCATTCGCAACTTTGTAAGCTGTACTTAAAACAATTCGGTTATGAAGACATTGGAGATTCAGAAGTCCGCGTCCGCCTTGACGGCGTGAAATGTATAATCGTGGAACTGACGAATTGATATGCAAGCTTTTATGCATATGCATGATCTTACGCGTGGTGACATCAAGGGCCTTAAGCTCGTTCTTCGTCCATTGAACCACCCCAAACGAGTAGAGTAGAACCGGGACGGCAAGCATGTTAGTCGCAGATACCTTTTTCAACGCCGACAGATTGGAAGACCAAATCTGTCTAAGAAGATGCTTGTATCTGCTTCGGAGAGACTCCTTCACTGATGTTACGTCCTGAATGCGGCTTTGAGGCACGCCCAGGTATGTATAGGTCTCTCCAGTGTCAAGATGTCTAATAACACTTATATCTACAAGCTCAGGGTCCTTCGGAACGCCAGTTATCTTTCCTTTCTTTAAATGAATTTTGGCACACTTGTCCAAACCAAAGTCCATCCCAATCTCTCCTATGTAGTTCTTGACGATATTTATAGCAGTTTGAAGTTTGCTTTTACCAGCGGCATAGATCTTCAGGTCATCTATATAAAATACATGAGTTACCTTATGCTCACGCTGATTAGTGTCGCCACAGAGGTATCCAGGAGAATTTCGTAGTGCGAGAGATAGAGGCAGAAGTGTGATGCAAAAAAGCAAAGGGCTCATACTATCCCCTTGAAAGACGCCCCTCTGGAAGATGACCTTGTTCGTCGTCAGACGATGATTCCTAGATGAGATGGTAAATCTAGTTTTCCAAAGAGGCATCAGTCTCTCTATGCATCTCACTATGTGTGGATGTACCTTCAAGCTTTCCAACAGACAGATGATAAGTCTATGAGAGGTTGAATCGAAAGCTTTCCGGTAGTCAATCCAGGCCATTGACAGGACGCGCTGATGGGCGGCAGCGTCTTTACAGACACACCTGTCAATTAGCATGTTCTCTCGACAGCCTGCTACACCTTTTTTCGAGCCTCGTTGTTCGTACATCTCTCGCCATACAGGCTCAATTCGTCGAACGATCCTGTTGTTTAGGACAGCTGTAAAGATCTTATACAGTGTGTTTAAACAAGTTATTGGCCTGTAATTCTCTGGTCTGGACAAGTTGCCTTTTTTCGGTAGGAGTATAGTGCGTCCTAACACCAGCCATTGCGGAATGGGCGTCTCCGACTTTATATATGAGGTGAATATGCGGGCCAAATGTTGGTGTATAAAAGTAAACTTCTTCCACCAAAAGTTCTTAATACAATCTGGTCCAGCACCGGAAAAGTTCTTCGTGCCTCTAAGTGCTTTTTTCACCTCTTCGGCAGTGACTGATGGGCACTCCTCCTCAGATTTTATGAGGCTGTCGCAAAACTCCTTGAAGCGGATGATATTGTCAGTATCTTCTTTCAACTCTAGTGTTTTCGGGATCTTGTACATCTCTCTCCAAAAAATCTCTACCTCCTTGGGCTTGGGTGGATTTTTTACAAAAACAGGGGGATCACTGAAGAGGCGTGATGGGTCAGCAAGAAACTGTTGATTCTCCCTGTTCCATCTCTCCCTCTTCTGTATCCTCCTCCTTGCGTCAGATAACAGCCTTATTTTGTCAACAATATGCTGCTTGATTGTCAGCAGCTTTGACTTGTTCAGTGTGTGATTCAAGGTCCTTAGTTCTTGGGCGAACTTTCGAACCCTTTCCGTGAACGGTCTACCAGATGTTATGTAGTCAATCACACATTGAACACGGGACGCATTCTGTCTTGCCCATCCAATTTTCTTGTTCAGTTGATGCAAGCGTCTTCTTGTCTTTTGATCCATCGTCGGTTTGAGCCTTCGATTTGAATCAGCCAAAGCTCTCGCAGCACCATAAACTGAGCAATTGATGGTCCAGAGGTCGGACTCTTGCGAGATATCTCCACGAAGGGAGGCATCCATTTCAGCCAGATCTTGGGGCTTAAGAGGAACTTGCATGTTGATGTTCCACCTTGTACTGAAATTGTGATCATCTTCCAGAAGGTGCCTGCTTTCTGCGGTTGGTCTTAATGTCGTTTAATCTTCGTCTGCAGCTTGTTCAAGCAGCGGTTGAGGAAGCGTTCCGCGTACATATCCATTTTTCCGGAGGTAGTCGGCTTGATTTCGCAAAGACTGATGCGAAACGTATTGAAGCTCTGGGTGTTTCTGGCACCACAGAGTATGCATACGCGCTATGAAGCCTCCGCGAACAGGGATAATACTGGCATCGTAGCAGTCTAGCACGTCATTCTTAAGTTGATCCGTCCACTGAATGTGGGCGTTTCGCCGGTTCGTCGTCGTGTTTCCATCTAAATTATTTCCAGCACCCCGAACTCTAGGATGATCGGCATTGTTTGCCGATCCATTGTCGGGTGCTCTGCGCGTTCGATCGTGTTGAACCGCATCTACAACATTTTGGTGGTTTGTTGGTTTCATTGTTGTTCCCACGAGCAGCTAGGGAAAGGGTTTGTCAATCCTTGTAGAGCCCCGCGTGCAAGGATAAGGCTGATACTCTGAGACGTCGCCCGGTATCCCAGAGTCACCGTTAAAGACACCTCACCCAGGTGCCATGCAGCTTTCGGCACGGTTCTCACACTTTCGCTTAGGGGTTATTCCTTCGGGACCATCCCTGGACAATTGTCCGCGACTGCTTATTAATTATTGTAACCATATTCAGCAGAAACCCTTGGTACAGGGACCCTCTATCCGCAACCCGAGGACGCGTTCGGTGGCTTTTGTCATAAGCCCTTCGGTTTTATTCCAAAGGAATCGAAACCGAAACCGAATGG
>CAKNXH010051999.1:0-22594 GCA_932178445.1 Andricus quercusramuli | reverse complement strand
AAAAGGGGTAGGGGTGTTACCTTACATTATTTTTGTGACCTGTCACAGGGGTGCCTTTCTGCCCCCACGAGGCGTTGGAAAAGGGGTAGGGGTGTTACCTTACATTATTTTTGTGACCTGTCACAGGGGTGCCTTTCCGCCCCCACGAGGCGTTGGAAAAGGGGTAGGGGTGTTACCTCACATGATTTCTGTGACTAGTCACAGGGGTGCATTCCCGCCCCCACGAGGCGTTGGAAAAGGGGTAGGGGTGTTACCTTACATTATTTCTGTGACTAGTCACAGGGGTGCCTTCCCGCCCCCACGAGGCGTTGGAAATGGGGTAAGGGTGTTATTTACATTATTCTTATGACCTTTCATAAGGGTGCCTTTCCGCCCCCACGAGGCGTTGGAAAAGGGGTAGGGTTGTTACCTTACATTATTTTTGTGACCTGACACAGGGGTGCCTTTCCGCCTCCACGAGGCGTTGGAAAATGGGTAGGGGTGTTACGGCCAGTAAAGGCCGGCACACAGAACAGCTGATCTATATGTCACGTGATCGTTAACCAACGCGCAATGACACGCAAAATAGAACGAAGAACCGAATAAAGATGCAGTGCTCTCAATTCGGCTCCCTAACTGTACTGCGCATGCGTCGCATCGGCAGTAAAGAACTTGCTTTTTGGGAATTATTAAAAGTTTAAATCAATTTTTTATGATATATCGTGATTGTAGAATTAATTAAATTAATTTTTGGATCACAAAAAAGTGTTTTAGAGTGCGAGAGCGAATAATTATTGAACTTTACTCTTTACAAATGAATGATTGATTCTAAATACAAAGGCAACAAGTGTATCTAGTCAAAAGTCTATAGATCACATCAAAGGAAGGTCCAATCAGAGCACGGAAATCATGGGCAAATTTCGAACGACCTTGAGACTGCGGTGACACAGTGCAAATACATAACATAATTTGGATACGTTAAAGCTTAAAAGACTACACTTTATAAAATATAACCTAACTCTTAGTTTTATCGGTTTTTTAACATTTAGTTTTAATTAGGGATGAATAGCAGTTTTGTTAATCTTCGGCTTACTCAAAAGGAGAGAAATAAAAAAGAATACATAATTTTCGGGACGACTAGTCAAATGTTGAAAATGGGCTAGTCATCCCGAATTTCGGGACGACTAGCCAAATGTTGAAAACAGGCTAGTCATCCCGAATTTCGGGACGACGAGACACTTCGATTTTTTTAACTTGGCTATACTGTTTTCTAAAAACTTGTTAAGAGTCATCGAAAGTATCATTGACTGGCTTCGAAGCATTAGTGTATCAGTGTTTCAAGAACTCTTTTCCTCTGGTCTTCACATTTTCATTGAAATTATTTTGTACTTTCGACAACTCTTTCTACTGTTTAAATATGTATCAATCGAAGTTTGTAACGACGATACTTCCAATTTATGACATACGTTTGGCCCTATCCTAAAGTGGTTTACTCAGTCATTCAAAATTTCAACAACTAATTTTTTCCGTGCGAATTCGGGCGAATAGAAGATTTGAAGTCTTGAAGTTTATATTGCAAAATAGTGAAAATTTCAAAGTTTTCTTAAATCTTGTTCAATTCTTATTTTTATACTAAAGAATATATGAAATAAGTAATCATAAAGTTTCTGTGAAATTTAGGTAAAATATATTTACTTGATTATTTATCATTCACTATTTAAGCAAAAAATAGCATAATAATGGTGATAAGTAGGTGCGATTCTGTAGACATTTTCTTCTAAAATAAGCTGAAGAATGTTGACATTTTTTTATTATTTCAGATGTTATTTAAATTTTCCGAAAGCATTGGAATTTGCACTTCTTTGAAGATTTATAAAATTACTGCAACCTACACGGAAAAAATAAGTCTTCGAACATTTCCTAGATTAGTCTTAGACTTTTGGAAGCGCCATCATTTTTATGAAGTCTCGTATACTTTCTATAAAGTGGTCATAAATTTTCATGGAAAAATAAAGAAAACTCATGGAAGTTTTCAAGCGCAGTCAAGAAAGAACAGGCTTGGAATGCTTATCAGACAGTTTACAAAAAAAATGTATACAGTCATGAATTGGCTATAAAATAACTTCATATTTGCAAATACTTGAATTTGAATATTGAATAAGTGCGTGATTCAAAAACTCAGTGCTCCCGAAACTCGCATCTTTATTCACTGCGCATGCGTCAAGTCGACAACTAAATTGGTTACCATTGGCTTGCTTATTTAAAATGATTAAATGTGCAAATAAATTATGTACAACAAAAAGTAATTGTAAAACGCATAAAGATATTGAGAATGATTTTAAAATATTATTTATTATAAAAAAGGTATGCCTTTCTTTGAATTTAAAATCGATCGTTTATTTTTACGACTGGTTGCATAAAGGATTTAAATCTCCAAGATTTAGATGAGGTGAAAAATGTTATTCACTTGCTACCTTATTCTTCTAGATATCAAATTCATTTAACAAAGTTGTACGATTGTTTCTTGAATGAACATTCACAGGCTTCACAATTTTTAGTGGTATTAAGTATTCCTACGTCTTTCTCAATCTTCGCGATATTACATATAATACACTTATTTATATTCGAAATAAATTAGAAGATGGCTATTATTACATTACATTATCATGTGCCGTAGTACTATGTGAATATTTATTTATACTACATATGAAATTGTCTGAAAAAATTTCCATTACATGGATTTCATTTTTTTCCATACACGGAAAAAATAAGTTGTCGAAACTTTACTTGACTAGTCAACCATTCTAGGATAGGCCACTTTTTTTAGAATCTCGTATAATTTTGATTAAAGAACCGCAGACTTCATCGAAAAAGTGAAAAAAGTCATCGAATTATTGGAAGACAATCTAGGAACATCAGTTTTCGAATTTGTATTCAGCAGATTTTGATAAAGTTCTAGACAAGCATTCAATTTTTCATAAAAAGTCCTCCAGATTCCAAACGATCTGGAATACAATAACTCTAGCACAGAAACGAATAACTGATTTATAAGTTGTCGAAGAATTCGTTGACTGTCTTCTACATATCTATATATTCACAATGTACAGTCACATAGGATGCTTAGGTGAAGTGGTATATGTGTCAGTCTGAATGGAGTCGCGGTCACCGGCAATGAACAAATGAGCGCGGATTTAAATTTGACTTTTCACTGACATTTGTGCAAAATATTCAATGTGTTAAGTTAGCCGTGGGGTCTAGTTGTTAGGGATAAGTTGCGTTCGATAGGTGTTAGATAGTTCGAATCCCGCCGAAAAATATGTTTCGATTTTTCATAGGTTTCGTGTGTATCTGTAAAAATAAATATAACTTAAGCGTGAGTCTAAGTGAATAACAATATAGTAAATATAACAGCGAAATATATATTTTTTTAACTTGGCTATACTGTTTTCTAAAAACTTGTTAAGAGTCATCGAAAGTATCATTGACTGGCTTCGAAGCATTAGTGTATCAGTGTTTCAAGATCTCTATTCCTCTGGTCTTCACATTTTCATTGAAATTATTTTGTACTTTCGACAACTCTTTCTACTTTTTAAACATGTATCAATCAAGGTTTGTAAGACGATTCTTCCAATTTATGACATACGTTTAGCCTTATCCTAGAGTGGTTGACTCAGTCATTCAAAATTTCAACAACTAATTTTTTTCTTGCAGAATCGAACGGCGCAATTAGTTTCTATGTTATATCTCACAAATTTGAAAAAAATATCTAAACAATTTCAGTTTAAATAAAGAAAAACTTATTTTTTTACGTAAAATCATCCCTCGGTCAAAAAATAATTTTCCGTGGAAAATTATATTTTTCCATTCTTTAAAAAAAAATTGTTTAAACAATGTGTTTAATTTGTTGTGCAAAGTCAGTCTTGCAGCAAGTTGTCTAATTCGCAGTCCTCACTAAAATTCTTTCCACGCGGCTACGCAGTTTTCAGCTGTAGCAGAACGCCAAGATTTTTTACTGTGTTTTCAGCCCGATAGATTAGCCGAGGGGCTTGTGCGGTTAGGAATGAGTTGCGTTAGTCTCGTGTCTAGAGGATAGGTAGTTCTAATCCCCGCAGCGTGCTTCCGATTTTTTAGAGCGTAAAAAGCGAGGGATTGATATAAGTAATAATTGTGTGTTATAATAATATTAAAATGAATATCTAAGTTAAAGATAATAATATTATAAGTTTAAAAAATAATGTTTCATTCTTTAGTAGCATAAATGGCTAGCTTGGCAATTTACGAACCCTTCCATGACTGTCTTTGAGAATTTAATATTGGAGTGTTGAACGGCTTACAAATTTTTCTATGATATTTTGTTGATGGGGTCCAGGAGTGCTTCACTGACTATGCTGGACGCAATTTGAGAAGTCTTTTATTTCTTCAAGCACTATTTGCATGATTTTCCAACAAGATATTTTCAAATTTCCAAATGCTTTTAGACCTATCCTAAAGTCACAGACTCGGTCAATGAAAATTTCCAGCACTTTTTTTCCGTGTGGGCTCGTTTTGCAGAGAATTTTGATCTTTTGACCTGTTTAAGAGAAAAAAGGTTAACTCTCATATAATTAACATTAAAAGAACTTAAGCAATCATTGAATTGATCATCGGTCTCATACTCGTGACCAGTAAGTTCAATTCATTTAAATTCACAAACTGACCCTAAATTCACTTTGAATTCAACATAATTGTTTCTCTCTGGATTATGTAAATATGACTCCGAACTTAGCTTGAATCTGATTGAAAGTCACTTTACTTGACTTTAAAACAGGGATCTAAATGAAATTAAGGAACTTTTTCTGATATTTGCCAATCATTTCTATGAATTTATTATAATTAACTTAAAGACTATGCTGTGTATAAAAAAGTAATGCAGCTACAAAGGCATAATATCAAGATTGATTTCCCGAGTCGAAATATAGGCCCTACTTTGACGCTTTAAGTGGAAGTATTGCCCCTACTTTGAAGCTGCTCATTTTACTAGCTCCTACTTAGCCGCTCCTAAAGATATTTTCATTCTATTTTGCTTCTACATAGGTCTTAGCCCCTACATTGAAGATCTTGCCTCTACGTTATTGAGTTTTATTCAGGCGCGGATTCAGAGGGGGGGCCACGGCGGCTTGCCCCCCCCCCCCAAAGCCCAGACCCGAATTTTTCAAATAAGATAATTGAAGTTTACTATCCCACCAAAAAGAAACTAATTCGGGAGGATTGCGGCGAGTTAACATGCTTAAATTCGCCCGAATTCTGCTTTCTGATTCGTTGAAACGAACTGAGCCAGCGCGAATTGAATGCTTGTTAATTCGCCTTAATTCGTGGTCAAGGTAATTTCGAAAAAAATTAATAAAAATTGCATGCATCGAGTCTCGAACCAGCGATCCCAAGTGTGTAAGTTCAGAGGACAACACTGAGCTACAGAAAACATGAATATATATTAACAACAAATCCTATATGCGCCCACGCTTGAGTTATACCTTAAGAATTCGATTGAATAGGCCAGTTTTTAAGTGTATTTGCGCTGCGAATTCTGGCGAATTGGAGCTTGACTTAAAATCTAGCGGATTAAAATGAATTGGCCGACACTGAAATTGTTGACACTTTCAAATGAATAAGGTCCCCTAAAATATTTTCGCTGAATTCAGACGAATAGGATATTTGAAGACTATATTACTCTTCACGAATTTACACACATAAAAAGCAAGAAAATTGCCATCACGATTACTGGGACTAAGGTCACAATTACTGGGATGTCTACCTTAACTGCATAAATTAAAAAATGGGAAAATTAGTGTAATTAAAAAAAACTAAAACATAAGGTGTCAAAATACCTTTAAAAAGAAGTGAAAAACTTCGGAGAAAGCTTACTATTTTGAAATTTATCAATATTTTTGAAAACATTAAAATGTGTTTGCTATATTGAACAGAAATTTCACAGAAAAAACAAAGTGTGAATCTAACGCTAATTTCAGGGTACCATTTCCCTTTAAAAAAAATTAGTCTTGGTAGTGTGAATGGTACCACTACAAAAGGTATCGTTTCCCTTGGGTTTGGGGTATGAAAAGTCACCTGTAGTCAATTGTTTTTACAGTTTTTGCGGCAAAAACAATAAGTGATAGTTTCGTAGCCCAACTCCGAGCGAGATGGAAACCCATGTTAAAATTAGGTGCAGCAAAATTTATCCCAGAGTTTTTATTGTGTTAATTTGAAGACTTCAATGTCCGGGAGACCAGGAGATGATCAGAATTTTTTGAGAGAGGGAAATGACAGTGAATTTATTTTTTGACCGGTATTTTTACAAGTTTTTCAAAGAAAAACCTATCCAATCACTTGAAATATCACAAATTTCATGTCACAATATATATAATGCAATTCAACATAAACTTTATGAATTATCTGCTGTTTCAGTCTAAAATATACCATTTTCAACGACTTCAATTATGAAAATTATTAATTAAAAAAAAAGAACAATTTTTTAATGGCCAGCAAAGTTTGACTGTTTATTTAAAATGAACAATTGTAAATGAAATACTGAAATCCGAACAATTTGAAACTGAATTGTTTGAAACAGAAAGCCTTGAATCGTTAAAATTTCGGAGAGCTAAACGTTACAATGTTAATTTTAATTGTTCTAATTTAAAATTTTGTATTTGCAAGTGAAAATGTTGAATATTGATGTGTAAATAACAAATAAAAATGTATCCATTCAGAAAAAATTCGAGTAAGTTGAGGAGATATATTTAGAAGTTTCTAAATAAAATTTGTAAGCTTTTAAGGATTTTGTAAGGTCTTAAGATAATACAAATATTGTCTTAAGATTCGTGGGAAAATTTTCGAATGATTTTTATTTTAAAAAATTAATTTCAACAGAATATTTAAAAATATTTTTAAGTGGACGCAAATTTTGACGAACAAATAAAAACTGAACAGTTATAAATTTGGAAAAAATTGCTTTTCCAGTAAAAAAAAACATATTTTTAAGAGAACGTTTTAAAAGATTTCAAAACAAATTTTAATGTATAAATAACAATTGAATAACCATTCATTTAAAGCGATTTAAACTTGAAATAATTCAACTTCTAATTTAAAAAGTGTTCAATTGAAAAAAATTATAATTTTTCAATTTTTAATTTTTCTAACTTAAAATTGCGTAAAATGATATAATTTTGAAGATTTATGTATTTGTTGATTCAATTTTCAATTTAGATCATTGAAATTAATAGAGTAAATTTATAATTAATACCAATTTTGATTCGTTAACACGATTACTTCAGACAAATAATTTGTAAGAAAAAGAAAAAATCTGCCTCAGCCAGGATTTCAACCGGGAATATGAATATCGCAAAGAGTGGAAATATACGCCTAAATTTTGCTCTTTAAAAATAATCGTTTTATTGTTTATGCTTGACTTCGCAAATTTTATGAGTATTTTATACTTGTTAAATAATGATTATACCATGACATGCAAGACGCAGCTTGTAAATATAAAAACATGGTTTTTATTGAAACATTTGTTTATTATGTTTATAAGATTTGTGAATAATATATTTATGTAATTTTTAATAAACATTCAAAGTATATAAATAACTTTAAAATGATTATTACCTTCTCCCCCTCCCCCTTAAGAGTGGAGGGAAGGGGAATTATTGGATGGCCCCCCCCCAAAGCCCTTCTCTGGATCCGCGCCTGGTTTTATTATCATCTCCTTTTAACCTCTATAATCTTCACAGAATTTTTAATTTCTCTTTTAACGGTCTGTAACTTTTTGTATATTTTCAACTCCCCCGTAGACACTTTTTAATCTCTAAATTTCGAATATAATTTTTTCACCTTCTCGGTAAACACTTCCTAATCTCTGTATAACATTTTATAATAATTCTTGTAAACAAAAATGAGATACATTAAGACATCTGTTTCAGAGGAAACTTGGCTTAAAACTAACGTTTTAACTTTTCTTTATCATGATATGTATCTTTGTTGTAAGTTTTAATTGTAATTTTAAAATTTGTTAAGTTGAATGGAGGGTCTAGAATGAAAGTTTTAAGTTCAAAAGTCGATCTTTTCACATTTTCGTTGAAAGAAAAACGGTAAAATATTTTTTTTTTCAAATCCAAAAACTTGAAGCATATTCAAAATTGAAACTTTTGGTCCTTTTTTCTTAAAATTTCATAACTTTGGTGATTTTTGTGATATTAAGGTAATTTTTTTTTAATTATTCGTAACAGGGCGCAGTTTTGAAAAATTTTTTTTTTCAAACTGCGTCCCATTGCGAATAATAATTTAAAAATAGACCTTTTTTTGATTAAAATCACCAAAGTTATGGAAGTTTAAGAAAAAGAGACCAAAATTTTCAATTTGGAATATTTCTCAAGTTTTTTTATTTTTTCAATAATTATTTTGTGTTTTTTCTTTCAACATCTAAGAGAACGGATACTAGAATTTTCAGCGAAACTACTAACAATAGCTGGAATTCTTCAGATGATTTGACATGGAATTGCTCTTATATATTTTTTACTCTGTAGAGTAACTCCTTTCATTAGATAAAAATGTCGTAAATTGAATAATGAGGTTAAATTTTTAACTGTTTATTTTACACAATAAGTATCAAAAGTAACATTGAAACTTTTTTGCGCTACTGCCATATTTATATTTCGAAAAAGAGTATATATCTGCAGAACGAACTGATATATAATTATAATATCGGATAGCGACTACTACGTACCTGTAACTGTCTAATATTATCTATTATGTATACATCTTCTTTTGCTACAGTCGGCAACACGTGCCGTTTGTCTGACTGCACAGAAAAAACTGAGGGATCAGTAATGTTGCGGCTCAAGTGAAAATTGGGATCATTCAGAACGTAGGCTCGAAAGGAACTCTTATTAAGGTTTCCTTTTTAGTTTGTTTATATCCGATAGATGGCCATCGGCCGTTGCCAACGTTTTAAACTGCGCATGCGCCGAGAAGCGCGGGCCGATTTGAAACCAATAAATACTATGAATAGTCATACAGACAAATGTTACAAAAAGTTTTTTATTCTTATTTAAAACAAATTAAATTTAATTATAGAAATACCTAGCTTCTTGAAAAAATCGTATATTAACCTAATACTGCAAGTGTACATTATATCATTTTGAATAGTCCCGCGCTTCTTGTGCATGCGCAGTGTAAAACTTCGGATTTGCAACATAACCTTAAAAACTGTCACATTTCATGTGCGATATCTTCCTTTCAAGAATTACTAATGTTTATGATTTTAGTTTCTTCATTAAATTTTTTCCAGTGCAATATTATTTTATTCAAATTATAAAGCAAAATTGACATCATTAACTTGTGCAATCTTCGAAGTGAGTCAAGGCAGAAGTGAGAAAAAGGCTCTATTAGAACCATTTGAATCCACACTTGGGTTCATTTAGAAACCATTTATCATTTTGGGTTCCTTTTCAGCAAGAGAGGTTCCTTTTTGTTGCAGCTCCTTTAGAACCAAAAATTGGTTCTAATAGAAACCCCAGTTTTTTGTGTGTGGACGGTTTGTAACGACAATGGTCCCGAAAGTAGACACACGGTTGGAAATAAGGAAATAACAATTTTTCTGATTTAATTTGACCTGGAATCTAACAGCTTCAATGTCATATTAACTTTGATTTGTTGACTTCACTCGCTTTGCAATTCGTATACAATGCAATGCGCTCCCGTAACAAATACTTTGTTGTTTCCTCCCAGCTCGAACACCGCAGTTTGTAAAAATGTCAATTTTAGTGGTTATAGTCCAAGAAAATATCTTTGTTGTCGTGATAAATAATAAAATACTAATATATAAAATGGCTCCAAGAGAAGAGAAGTTTCCGCTGGTCTGGTGGATCGATAATAAAAAACAAGATGTCATTCAGTTCCCAATGATTCCGAAGAAAATTAGAGAAGTACCCAGCTAACCTGTTACCATCCTGAAAGGTTCCTGAATGATCACATGTTATCAGAGGAATTGTTACTTGTATGTCAGTCTCCTAGCAGGTAACGGCATAATCGCCGTAGTTTACTAGGGAGGCTTGTTTGCAACCGTTCCCTGTCAGACTAGTAACATGATGGTAACAGCCGGCAGCGATCTTATTGGACGAAAAACTTCGTGCGCATGCGCAAGGAATAGGCATTCATTGGCTCTGTGAGTTCCCGCACAATTCAAAAGTGCAAACGTAAATAGCTTTTACCTCGATTTTGGAATATTTTGTTTATATTTTTGCTTGTGGCGCATACGTTTCTTAAACTATAATTAACGATGAAATTATCAAAATTACACATAAAAATTACTACAAGCAGTGTATGACTAATTAATTTTGAAGGATTTAAGGGGAGAATTTTTTAAATAACTAAATAGTCAAGAAAACAACAAAATATTGCAAAAAACTTAATTTTTATTTCATAAAATTAACTTTTAAGAAATTTCACGTCAAACCATCTAAAGAATGTTATTTATTATTAGTAATTTCTATTAAGCGTTGATGGTTTTAATATTATTACGATAAAGCTTTTTAAGTATGTACAATCAGACGCAGTTTTAAAGGAATATTTTTCGAAAAGATTCAAAAACTTGTTGTATTTTTTAAAAACACAATTTGAAACTAAATTAGAAAAAACTCTATTTTTAATTTTTTTTAAATTTTTATGTATAGCTTACAATGTGCTCTAAAAGTCCCTTGAATATAAAAATTGGATCTCCCTTACTTTTCGAGAAATAATAAAAAACGTAGAGCTCAGACTCACGAGTGTTGGGCACGCCATGTCATGGCGTACGTTCTTAAATATTTGTCGAAAACTAAGAAATTAACATGGGGTTTTAAATGGGAAAAGCTCGATTTTCAGAAAAATGGAAAAAAGAAGTACTTGTTATACATTTTTTGTCAATTAAAGTATTGTCACCTCTTGAGGAGTATTTAAGGAATAATTTCCACCCAATAGCTTTTAATTTCGACACACCTGAACCCCTTTAATTGTGCCCGGAAAATGCCCCAAAAAATGCAAAATAGCAGTTTTCTATCAAATTCATGCTAAAGACGGTATTTTTAAAAAAAATTTCAACATTAATTATTTTTAATCGATAAGTGACGAGTTTTAAACTATATTTTAAATAATTTTAAATTGTTTAAACAATTAGTATTTGTTTAAACCATTTTTTCCCCCCTGTAAATCGTGAAAAGTTATTATCTTTCGGAATAAATCGTACAAAGTTGATGAATGTCAAGAGTAGTAGTTCTTGTTTAACTTATTTGGTAATTATTTAAACAATTTTCATTTGTGTAAACAATTTTTCTCCCTAAAACTGTAAAATGTTATTATTTGTTGAAAATAATGACACAATTAAAGAATGTTGAAAGCAATACATTTTTTAAGGATGTTTGGTAATTATTTAAACAATTTTGATTTGTCTGAACAATTTTTTTCCCCTGTAAAGTGTAAAAAATTATTACTTTCTGGAATTAATGACACAATTAAAGCAATTTAAGAGTAATATTTTTTTTCTACAGAATATTTAGCAATTTTTAAAATAATTTTTATTAGTTTAAAAAATTCTTTCTCTGCAAATCGAGAAAATTTATTCTTTTCAGCAATTAATGACACAATTAACGAATTTTAAGAATAAAATTTCTTTGCTTCATATACCTTAAAATTATTTAAACAATTAATAATCATTAATGTAAACCATTTTTGCAGTCTGTTATGAGTAGTTATTTTTTCAGATCGTATATTCGTTAAACTGAATAATTTTTCAAATGAATTTCGGGTAATAAGCATCAACGAACATTTTTAAACAAACAAAAATTGTTTAAAAAAATAAAAATTATTTTAAAAATTGCTAAATATTCTGTAGAAAAAAACATTACTCTTAAATTCCTTTAATTGTGTCATTAATTCCAGAAAGTGATAATTTTTCACGCTTTACAGAGGGAAAAAATTGTTTAAGCAAATCAAGATTGTTTAAATAATTACCAAACAACCTTCAAAAATGTATTGCTTTCAACATTCTTTAATTGTGTCATTATGTCCCTTTCCAACATTTTTGCAAAAGTATTCATAATTATAATTCCGAAACGATGTATATTTTGAGGTTAAGCTGTCATTGCACGTTGCGTTTCCAAACATCACTTTGTTACAAGCATGTGATTACAATGGCGGGATAATGTTACCTGCTTCGCTTGTAATTTGTTACTACTTTGAGTGGGAAATATATTGTCACTGGGTGACCAGCAGGGAAGTCACCAGTGACTGGTTTTCTGAATCTTGTTACAATTATGTGACTATTCGGACTAGTAACTGTGTTAGCTGGGTAGGCTAAGTAGCTAATTTGAAGTCGAATTATATGAAAGAAAAAAAAAACAGTTCAGTTGAAAGCAAAAGTGGTAGCTATTAGCGGTGAGTAGATCACTTTATTTTACATTATCTCATATATGTAATTACATTTTTTCATAATAATGGCTCAAAATCTAACTTATTTACATTCAATTCAACCAAAAAATACTTTGTATACATACTCCTTCATAAGCAGTTACTTATTTTTTTTGCAAAAGCCTCCAAAGATAATTTTATTTCTATTAACTTCCATTACTTATTTTCAAAATTCACAGAATTTGTTAAAAATAATTAATGTTTTCATTTCAATAGCACAATGAATAATATTGACAATATTTAGATTTTTATAACTTATTCTATTAAAAATTTTTTCAATATCCCGCCATTTAAATTTTCTTTATTCGCATTTATTTTCAAAATCGTACCCTATTATGTCATTTATTTCTCTTTATTCGATTCCAAAACTATTTACCTTTATTCTTCAGGCAACCGAATCCATTTCGAATCGGGCCGGGTTCTACCATTGGAATCGCAGAATCTCTCGAAACAAAATATGTTATTTTTCAGAGGAAATTCGGCGATACGCATTTTTCCGATTTGCGAAAAAAAAATCCGAAAAAGTTATGCGTATTTGAAGTTTGTGCTTCGTTTTTAAAGCAAACTCCATTTTTTCTTCAAACTTGTATAACTTTTGACCCATTGAGATATTTATTATTTTCTTTTTGATTCTAATAGCGTTTATCATCTTCTTTCTAAGCGCGACTGAATTTTGAGGAAAGGTTTAAAATTAACAGAAGGGTTTTTTAAAAATGAAAGATCAATTTTCTCAAAAAACCTCAAAAACCTCAAAAAAAATTTGAATTTTTCGCAATTTTTTAAAAAGTTTTACTTTGATAATGAAGATATCCTGTTAGCTTGATGTTCGCGAAATACCTTCTGTAGGCAGGAGAATACTTTTTTTACAATCGAATTTTCTACTTTTCCTTGAAAACAATGACAGATGAAAAAAAATGTCAAGATGAAAGTTTGCACGTCTAAAAAAATTCTATGAAAAATTTATCTTGTTTTCTTGTGATACCTCTCACAGTTTACGAGAAAAATTCAAAAATTACATACAAAAATGTCTCTTGGCTTCAAAAATGTTTTAGCTGGCATGATGCTGATAAGATGCCTTTCTTCTATGATTAGAAACTCTTCAAAATGTTTTAAAAGAATAAAAAAGGTTTTCCAGAAAATGTATTTTTTCATGTTTCCAAAATTCGAAGAAGCGAATGAAAAAGATTTTCTTGAAAGCCGCACCTTTTTGATCCTTCTAAATATTTTTTCATATTTTCTGCTAATAGAACAAAAGGCATCTTATAAGGACCATGCGAGCTAAACCATTTCTGAGGCCGGTAGATTTTTTCCCCTAAAAATGTGATTTTTCAAATTCTCTCGTAAACTATGGAAAATATCGCAAAAGAACAAGGGACATTTTTCATGGAACTTTTTCAGACGTGCAAACTTTCATCTCAACATTTTTTCGTATCTTTCATTGTTTTCAAGAAAAAGTAGAAAATTAGATTGTGAAAAAAAAAGAATTCTCCTAGCTAAAAAAGTTGTTCAACAAGCATCAAACTTACGAGATATTATTATTGCCAAAGCACAAGTTAAAAAAAAATTGGGAAATATTTAAAGGTGGGTTTTTTGAGAAAAACCGCTGCTGTTATTTCATTAATTTTAAACCTTTTTTCAATTCTCCATCGCATTTTCAAAGAAGACGATAAACGCTACTTGAATATGAAAGAAAATAATAAATATCTTTTTTAAGTCAAAGTCATGAAGGTTATGGCCAAAAATAAAAATAATTGTGATTTAAGATTTAAAAAAAGATTATTATATGTTATTAAAACAAAAAAATTGAATAGAGCGATGTCACCAATTCTTCGATGTTGAAATTCTCTCAACTTTCACTATTCTCTTGTCCAGATTTCATTTTTATTCTACAATTTTTATTAAGAATACCACACAGTAACATTTTAACTTAACGGAGCCTTCACCTTACTTAATTTTGTTACTTAGTACTATTGTAGTAATAATTATTTTCTTGAGATTATTATAAATTTATTATTTTGAAAAAATATAAAAATGTATAGAAAAGCAGGATAATCAAACTTATGCTGTTCTTTAATATGTGTACTTCGATATTTATATCATAATATGGCTTACTTCATTATAGAACTTCGTTCGTTTTTGAAACACACTGTTACTGGTTCATAATAGTTTAATATTTTGTGATATCAATGATTACTTCGTTCTATTTTAAAAGATTCTAATAAAAAAATTATAAGGAAAAAAGGATTTTTAACACATCAGCGAAAGTAACATAAAAGTGCACGAAAAAAATATTAATTGACGAAAGATTAACAAAAGTTGAGTGAAACGAGGACACTGTGACATTGTGTACATATTACATAACATTTTGCATCTCCATTCAACAACGAATAACAGTTTTCATTTTAAGTTGCATAAGACTTAGGATTCGTTGTCGAATGAAAAAACCAAAATTATTTTGTATATTGAGTTATTCAATAAAAGATACACGTTGTTTTCAACGCTCAATAAGAAATTGTTATTGAATGATTATGCAAAATAACTTAAAATATTGCGCAAATGTCGCTATGTTTTCGTCTCACTCTACTTTAGTTTATCTTTCGTCAAATAATTTTATTTTGTGCGGGAAGGTAGAATGTGGAGCATTGAAGTGGAGGCAAAAACTGAGCCCCTACTTTGACGCACCAGGTGGAAGATTAAATTTGGAAATTTGTGCCCATCAGAGCCCCAAAGTAGGGGAAAAAATCGCATTGGAATAGCCTCTACTTTGAAACCTTAGCCCCTACAAATGACAGCGTGAAGAGCGTCAAAGTAGGGTCTATATTTCGACTCGGGTTTCTTCAAAGTTTTATGCCGAAGGAAACGAAAAGGAACGTAACAAAAAATTTCGTTACGTTTCTTTTCGTTCTTTCCTATATAAAACATAATTGACAAAAAGTGTTGGCATAGAATGGCTCGGTAGCCCCATTAGCATTCGATATTTTTGCATGCTGAGCTTAGTTTTTAGAGAAATTATTTTAAATATGTGCAGATAATTGACAAATATCCAAAAAGCCCCTTAATTGAGTTCGGAACCCTACACTCAGAGAAAAGATTCAGTTGATTCAACAAAACAGTTCGTTCAACCTAATTTGTTTGTTGAAACCTAAAAATTTGGTCAGCGCAAATAAACCTTCGGTTATTTTTAAAAAACACAACAAATTAATTTAGTCAATTCAAAGTAATTATTTATTTGAGCATGTTTAGTTGATTCAATCAAATAAATGTGTTGAGCGGAATATCTTACTTATTAGAAAACGATTTGGTTGATGTAAAAAAAAAAGTTTGGTTGCTTCAACCAAATACTACCATTGACTATACTAAACACACCAAAACAGATGATGCCAGCCCACGCCAGTGACCACTTTGCGTGTCAACAATTTTCACATCATCCGCCGTGTCGCGAATAAGTAAAAAAATGAGTTATACGAACAAATTGACACTAACAATGTCGAAGTTTTTTTAAAACTTGGGTCTGAAACATGCACAACATTTTGAACGTTAGTACAACCTTCAGTTCGCAGGATTCACATGTGCAGTTATACAGGCAATCTAACCTCGAAATTCACATGTGATTAAAAAACCCCACACAAACGTATGGAAAAAGCTTTTATGTCAAAATAGGTGAGAGTTCGGGTTTCTAATGCTGCAGGTTATTCTTATCAAAAGTTTTCCATCAAAAGCTTTTGTCCTAGAATACAATGAGTAGTTGAAAGTCAAGTTCTAAATACATTTTGATCGAACGAAACTACGAAAATATTTGTTTGGATCAACCAAAATATTCGGTTGGATTAATCAAAATATATATTACAATCAACCAAATTATTTATCACAATCAAAGAAACTTTATTAACCGAACAATTTGGTTGAATCAACCAAGCATTTGATTGACCATATAGCAATGTATTTATTTGTTTGATCCAACCAAATTTTTTTAGAATCAACTAAACATTTTTCTGAGTGTATTTTTGAAGATAGTTGAAGTCATATGAATTAATAATGAGTGCACTCGAATTTTCATTAATTTGGTACAATCAATTTTTATTGAATTGCATTTACGTTGATTTACCTTGAACTGACTGTGATTAATTCACCTTAAGCTTACTTCCATTATCTTTGATTTCAATTTGAATTTGTTTTGAACTCACTTGAATTAACTCAAATTCGCCTGCATTTAATGAGAATGCATTTGATTTTTCTTTCTAATCACTGGAATTTAGTTTCGTTTACCTTACATTTAGATTTTTCATCTTGAATTCAGTTGATTTTAATTTAAATTCTGGTTAAGTTAATTTGAATTCACTTTGACTGTTATGTTATTCCTTAGTTACTTGTAAACGCTTATTATTCTATTTGAATCCGCTGAAGCAATTCCAATTTATTTGAATTAACGTAAATTCACATTGAATTTATTTGTTATTCTTATTCAATTAACTTCATTTCGATCTGAATTCAGTTCAATTTGCTTTAATTCACTCGGATTTGTGATGTAGGGGGGCAAGACCGTGTGGACCCCCCCCCCCCCCCACCACCCCTGATGCACACGCTTTAAAGGCTATTGTGCTATAGTGGCATTTCTTTGTTTCCAACATTCTGGAAATATGCCTCTCATGTGCCAGGCGAGCCCCATCGCAGAGTGAGTGACGCAGACCTCTTTGCACAGCATAGTATAGTGAGCCTCACCTACTCTGCCATCCAGCAGTAACCCTAGCTAGGACGTGGAGAGGGATGACCAGGTTAGGGTGGACGGAGTTTTTTTTTAGAGGAGGTGAGAATGCATTTACGCACTGCTTGTGGGACTCGACCTAAAAACGGTAATACCCACTAAACTCACCTCCTCTTCCCGCGAACCCATGTCCTCGGAACCGGTTTCGCATTACTTCAAGGGCATGGGGGTAAGGCCTTTAAGTCGTGCTTCGACTTCCACTTTTGAGCGCCACCTTGGCGTGCTTTCTATCATCATCCAACCAGGATGCACGCACCGTCCTCAGTAGTGTGGTGGTACCACACAACGGGCTCGTCGGCCTTCGGCATCCTGGATGGGGACTGTTCTTCTAGGCAACGCGTCCTTGGGGCGCCCTGCACCTCATTGTCTCGGGCCGATGGACTGTCCGGGTTTTCTCTTCGTTTGTGGCGCAGAGGTAGCACTGCGGCGGATTTTCGCACGCCGCAACCCTATGGCCCTCCTTGCCACATCTCCAGCAGGCCCTCGTACGGTCTGGGCCTTCGCAACCGGCTATCATATGGCCGAAGCCTAGGCAGCGGTAGCACCGAACCTTTTCCGTTTTTTTGTGTACACGACAGGACACCCACCCCACCTTCAGGTGTCCTGTGCGTACCAACCTCGCGGCCAGTTCCTCGGCCAGCTCCACGAAAGCCTTCAGGTTGCCCCTGAAGGATCTTTTCGTGATGCTGACCTTCACCTCTCCCACACCCTGATTACCGAAGTGGCTTCTCACAGCCGCTTCGACTTCACCGGCTTCAGTCGTTGGATCGAGGTCCAAGACCTCGATCTCGTTACGGGTGATGAACTCGCGGACGATACTCCCGACCCCATCCACCTCCTTAACAGCAGCTGAAAATTCAGCCCTGCCCTCTGTTCTAGGTCCGAGCTCCACAAGGACCTCTCCATTTCTGGTTTGCATGAAACCCCTGATTTTTACACCAAGGATTTCCGGTTTCACCTTCTGCTTGAGGTCCTTGAGGACCTCGGCATAGCTTAAACCCTCAGATTCAACAACAGCTTCAAAGCACTTTCTTTATGTGTCATGTAAGTGTATGTGTGTGTTTTCATTACTCGAAATCGGCTAGCAACCACCGAGCGAGAGTCCCCTCGACATGAATCATCTTTACAAAGAGATTTCTTACTCTTTTCCGAGTCTTCACAAGGTCGACTAGTTTCCCCCAATAAAAGTTCCCCTGGACATGGAGCCTCTTCCTTGGGAGATAACCAGCCCCTTATGTGGGGACCTACAGTTTAAGGTGGGTTTCGAACCAACAAAGCCCCGGTAGGAGTACATAGAAAAATTAGTTAATTGTACTTAATTGTGCTTGTCTGCAATAAGATCATCCTTCAATTCCCCTTGAATTTATTTCAATTTATTTCAGTTCAATTGAATTTACCTTTAATTGTATCGAATTCACTTTGAATTCCCTTTTATTGTACTGTATTTTATTCTCCTTGAATTCATTTGAAATTAACGTTTAATTAATCCAGAATCCACTTGAATCAATTTAAATTACAGATGTATGTTTCATTCAATTAAATTCATTCTAAATTTGGTGTAAATATATCTGCTTTAATTCAATTCAATTATCTGTAATTCGGTTTGATTTTGCTAAAACTTACGTTCAATTCATTCTAGTAATTTAATTGGACTTTAGTTTAATTAATTCTCATTAACTCAAATTCAAATAAATTAACATTAAATTTTTGCCAAATTCAGGGTAAGTAAATCCTTTTGGAATTACTTTTATTTAGTTTAATTAATTTACCTAAATTAATTTGAAATTACCTCAGAAATCACTTTGCACTCATTTGCGATATTTTTTTATTGCACATTTTTTTCAAAACAAAAGCGAGCAGTCAGAAGACCAATTACAGGATCACATTTGAAGTAAGGTGATTGTGAACGCAGAAAAAACTAAATTAATTATGAACTAAATGAACTAAGCGCTTATTCGAATAGTTATAAAGATTACTTACATTAAAGAAAGATAAAATTAAAGTAGTGCGACCTAACTAGCTTGCTGGAGACAGAATATTACATATAGACAACACAAAAAAAGAATACTAAAAATCTCTAGTAATTTTATATCTGCATGATCTTCATTTTCTTCAATATATATACCTATATATTTTTACATTCTCATTCTAATGAGAAGGTATTGGTTTTATGTAAAATTTGACTTGGTCAGTTTTCATCAAATCTCCACGTTTTGAGACCCCCTGAGCTAGAAAAAAAGGTTTTCACCAAGGTGACTGTCTGTCTGTAGTCTGTCTGTCTGTCTGTCTGTCTGTAGGCACGATAACTTTCGAAAAAATAATCAGATTGGGTTGTGCTTTGGTACACTTTTTTAGAGCCTAAAAAGAAAGAACAAGTTCGTTAACCAGCTAATTTTGATCAAAATTCAAAAAGTTAGCGCATTTTGAAAAATTTTAAAATTCTATGTACGGTTATTCATAGTACTTCAAAACTCGAACAATTTATCCTAATGACTTTTTCGGATAAAAAAAAAATTACCGGAGTTATAGCATTTTCAAAATTACAAAAAACAAACGTAAATGAACATTGTATGCCGAAAAACGCACGATATGAAAAAAACTCACGAGGAGAAAAATTTTTCTTTTTGAAGACCCTACAATATTTTTCTGAAAATTTTTTGAATTTTTTGAAAAATCAAAAATCCAAATTTTGATCACACAAAAAAATAATGAAAAATCAACAATTTCATTTTGCTGTCAAACTATGCAAAATACGACCAAAGATGAATGGAACAAAATTATGCACCCAAAAAAGGTCTCGAAATTTGTTATTATTCACTTTTTGATATGATGCGTGGTTTTTGTTTTATTCGTAAAAGACAGCATTGGAAATAGTGAAATTAAATTTTTAGACGAATAACACAAGCTACGAGAAAAATGACACAGACAAAATAAGTTCATCCAAAGAAGAGGTACAAATTTGTTATAAATCATGTTCTGATAGGATGCGTAGTTTTTGTTTTATTCGTGACTTTTTCATTTCTATCATACGGTGCACAGAACCGAGCGTGGAACGCAAGGTTCAAATTATTTCCAAATCACATATCGAGCGCGAAGCGCGAGTGTCTGGATGAGAATGTGTTCCTTAAGGTCGATAGAACCTCTAGTGAATAAATTTCCATTTCATTCTAAAATAAATACAAATTTAACATCGAAGTTCAAAAATCTAGAGAAACCGAGCGTAAAGCGCGATGTAAATACGTTCGAGCGCGTAGCGCGAGGTGTGTACATAATCGAGCGCGAAGCGCGAGATCCAACAGTCGCGCGCCCTAGGCGCGCTCAAACTTGCGAGCGAAGCGAGCCGCGCGCAAAGCGCGCGATGAGGATGTGCCCGCGAGGCGGGCAGATTTTTTTTATATCAAATAATGCAAATTTAAAACCATTATAACCATATACTGAAATAAAGAAATTGTATGTATATTGATTATATAATTTTATTATATAAAAATAAATTATAATAAAAGCATTTCGACGTGCCCTATAAAATCCCGAGTTCACCTCGAAAAAGTTGATTTGAACTCGAATATAAGTTATTCAAGTTATAAATTATCTCGCGTTTTTTCTGTTTTGAACCAAGCAACGCGATTGAATTATGTTTTTTTATATCGAATTAATCACGTAAAATTAAAATGAAGCTTAATTAAGTTTGTCAGTGTAATCCAAACTAGTGAGATCAATACATTCAACGCTTTTTCTGCATGTGTGTAATAAATAAACTTAATAATAGTTCTACTCAGACATTCTAGTCCCTTTTATCGACCTACCTTCAGCACTGCATGTGGCAACGATAACAACCGACATTTTCAGAAAGTTACAAGCATTTAAATGCTTAAATTTTACAGGCATGTAAATTGTTATATACCACTCATCCTATTCCGTGCTTTCGTGCAATTTGAACGTCACATATATGTGTATTTAATTGGAAACAAAAGGCAGCCATTTTGAGTCAATTGGAATTTTGTAGTTCTTCAAAGGTCAAATTGCTCAAATTTAATAAGCGACGCAATTATAAGAAAAAAACTTCGTTACGTTTAAATGTCAAACAAGTACATGTTAAGTATAAAATTTACCTTAATGAAGTCTATCTAATTTTAATTGTATAAATAATCTCTTTTAGTATCCCAGCGATAAATGATCAATGCTCGAATGAAATTACAAAAAGCTGTTGTTATCTCAAAACTTTATTAACCTAACGAAAAAAAGTCCATTAAATTGAGAAACGACTTTATTGATTCTCAAAAAGGGTCTAGATTGAAAGCTTCCTTGACAGGATGTTTCAAAAAATATTTGCTGCGCAAGATTCATTCATCTTTTTCGTAAAGTCATCGACATAAAAAAGCGTAGGTTCTGCTGTCCTTTAGAGTTAAAAAGACCAGAAAGTATGCCAACTACCTCTACTTGGAAGTTAAATATCCAAGTATGTAAAAGTAGCAAAATAGCAGAACTGCTGAACTAAACGAAATTTGAGACATGAAGTGACGCATCGATAAAACACAACTTGTCAATTTCATGAGAAATTGACAAGCGTTTCTGCACCGAGAAAACATATCTTTCGCAAACCCGTTCAGCACTATAAACATATATTGGCATAATGATGAAACCTGTTACGACGACGCTGCTGTTAACTTAGGTATATGGGTGAAAATAAATTTTTCTAAAATATTATCCTAATAAGTATATATAGTGATGGAAAATATCCAGAAATATATATCTATGAAATGTACTTGTAGTTTTTTTCAACCAATGTGATATTTAATTATTTCCAGCTGATAAAAAGATATGAAATGACTAAAAAAAAATCTAATTAAACTGTGAAATTGCAGGAACGAACCAGTTTTCACGGACAACATTTTCACGCTAAACTTACTTTATAAAAAGTGTCACTCAGAAAACAAATCGTCAATCATAGGAAATGTACTTGATTCAAAGAAATTGTCGTACTGAATACATCCTAGAAAACATTTATGCAATACAAAGAAAGGGTTTTATCTAAACCAAAAGTATGAAATGATTGTGGCAAATTATTATTTATTTCAGGCAGTGAAATATTAACTAAGCGAAGAAACTTTGTTATTGGTTGAAAGAAATAAGAGATGTGTGTAAAAATTAAATAGGTATTTGATAAAGTCAAATGTGATTTTAAATCAAGGAAATATTTCCTTCAAATAAATTAAATTCCATCGGCTAAAGTAAAAGTTTTTCTTAAATGGAAGACGTGACTATATGGTTTAAAAGAGGCGTACCCTAAATTTGACCAAATATTTCTTGGAAGCAAGGAAATGGATTTTTAGTATGGGTAAATATTTCTGTGATCTTAAGATGCGATAATAATAATAATAA
>CAKNXH010051998.1:0-35697 GCA_932178445.1 Andricus quercusramuli | reverse complement strand
AATTAAGCCGTTCTTTAGAAGAACCACCTAAGTCAACTTAGTTTTTGACACGAAATTGCCAAAGAAAATTTTCGAAATGCGTTTTTACAAAAAAAAAAAGACATATTTTAGATTGTGCAAACATTTTAAACTTTATAACATGTTTCTTTTGGTTTGTAAAGGAACATTTTGAAAAGTTTTTAAAAGAATTTTGAGCTAACACTTAGGTCGATTTAGGTGGTTTTCCAGAGCGCGGCTCAATTATAGGTAAAATTTGGTATACTATATTTTTGAATGTTGTCGAAATTTATTATGTATAATAATATGATACATTTTGTCGCTTTTCATTGTCAGTTTCACATTGTTTTTCAAAACTAGAAAAAATACATCTGATGATATTTTTTTTTATTTAAGCTTATTTATGTTTGAAACCTATTTTTAGATTTGAGACAGCCAGGAGGCTTCAATCATAATTTATTATGTTAAAGCTTGTAATAGGCTCTTTTTTCTAACTAGCAGAATTTTGTAAATTTAGATTTCGAGATATGGAGATTATTAGATATGAAAATTATCATAAAGAGTATTATTTTATGAGAGTTTTGAATTTTTCATTCAAAATTAAGTAGGACAGAGTTGGATGAGATATTGTTATTTTGAAACGTTTCAATTTAAATGAGAGGTAAAACTTTGTATATTTTATTTTAAAATATGGTCAGTTTTACATTGGTTTTTGAAAATTAGGGAAAAATGAATATAATGATATCTTTTTTTCAAGATCTGAGCTCATTTATATTTAAAGAACTATTCTTGGATTTGATACAGCTATGATGCTTTTATCGTAGTTTATTATAGTAAAGCGAGTAGACGGCTACTTTCTTTTGAAGATATAGCCGAATTTTGTCAATGCAGATTTATGTTAGAGGGATGGAGATTATTACATGTGAAAATTACTATATAGATTATTATTTTTCGAGAGTTTAGATTTTTTCAGAATTTAGTAGAACAGTGGACGATAGTATCTGGTATAACTGAGTTTCCATAGATAAGAGGGTATGGAAAAGGGGGATCTAAGTTAGATGAGAGATAGTTATTTTTCTCGCTTTTCATTGTCAGTTTTAGCTTTTTTTCAATTATAAAAAGTACATTCGAAAATAGTTATACAAGTATAATTATTTAAAAAAGTATTTATTAGAGTTGACCAAGAATGAAACTTTTGAGAACAGTACAAAGGACTGAACTCTAGTCTAGAGAACGACAGCATTGTGTAACAAAATCGCACAAGATGGCTTCAAAAGAAGTATGTTTTGAAAAAATCAGTTAAAAAAACATACACTCAAGAAAGTGAATTTGTGTAACATAATTGCATAAAAGGAGTCAGAATGAGAGAAATATGTTTCTAAACCTCAAAAGAAGAAAAAAGAAAAGAGACAACCAAACCACCTTTTTGGCCTTTTAGACTTCCTCATCAGGGAATTTTTTTATAAGCAAACACAAATTGACTTTTTTGATTTTATGTTTTTTTTCAATGTACTTCCAAATATTGAAAATTCATTTTCGGATTTGGGATAGCCATGATGTTTTTATCGTAGTTTATTGTTCTTTCCTTCTGAAGAAATAGCAGGATTTTGTTAATTCATATTTATAGAGCCGGAGATTATTATACGTGAGAATGACTATATAGAGTGTTATTTTCTGAGAGTTTGGAATTTTTTTCAAAATTTAGTAGAAGATTGGAAGATCGTATCTAGCAACTAGGTTTCCATCGATAAGGAAAGACAAAGGGTGCGGGGAAGGGGGATCTGAGTTGGATGAGAGATGAGAGATGAGAGAATTTGAGAGAGAAAAGTGAGGGATGAAAAGAGAAGGCATACAGAGGGAGGCTGCGAAGGGTGCATAGAAAAACCAGGGAGAGAGAGTGGATTGTACAAACAGGGAAATAGGAACAGCCGGCTTCGCTTCATTTCGCTACAGTCTGTTCGAATCTGACACCGAGAGCATTAGTCACGAGCTGAAATGTGAATTTCGATTCTCGATAATCCACGCATCTTTGCACCTTTGCCTGGGGCTAAATATAATTTTCCCAATTTTTTTAAAATTTATTTTGGTCATCTCATTTCCTTTCAAGATGCACTTTACAAATAAGGCACAATTTTTCAAATGCTTTCTTGTGCTCTCTTTCATAATGAGGGGTCATGTATTCAATAGTGAATGGATGAAAAAGGTTTCAAATTGAAAAACTTTCCAAATTTGAAACTCAAAATAGCTAGGTTTCAAAAAAAAATTAAATGAATTTGATTTTGGGAGACGTGTATAAATTACGTAAAGTCTACCTAGCAATATTATAGTATTGATATTAAATGTTGAAATCATAAACTCACGGAGTGATAAATAAATGAGATATGCTTGGACTTCTCTCCAAACACGCGAAAAAAAAATTTACTGAAATTTTATAAATTCAGGGAATGAAAATACATATAAACTCTGTTAATTAAATAAACATGGAACCTCAATGAAATTAGTCTGATGGAAAATTAACTTTAATTTTTAAATAAAATTTTAATTATATAAATAATCGGAATTTCTATTTATTTATCGCAAGGTCCACAATCTTTCACCTTTTCGTCGATTTCAACTTGAATAAGAACTAAATTAATGGAAACCAGAAAATTCAACTGTTTTGTAAAAAATTCACCTTCGTGGCTTGATAATTCAACAATTCGGTAGAAAACGAGGTAGAAAATTCAATTATTTTGCAAAAATTTGGTCTTTCCATGGAAAATTATTATTGTTTAATTCAACATTTTTGGTTAAATTGATATTTTTTAGTTTAAAAATTCAACTATTTGTTTAAAAATTTATGTATTTTGTCGAGACTTGATATTTTTGAGAAGAAAATTAGTCTTCTTGGTTGAAAATTCATCTTCTCGTTTAAAAATGCAATCATTTGTTCGAAAATGTAACTGTTTTGTAAAAAAGATTATCTTTTTGTCTTGAAAATTCAAGATTTTAGATGAATTTCTTTCCTTTGTTGACTAAAAGATCTTTCTTGATGAAAAGTTCAACTTTTGCTAGAAATGTTTCCTTTTTATTTAAAAATTTCTCTTTTTTTGTTAAAAATGCAACTGTTCAGTTAAAAATGAATTTGTTTTGCTTAAGGATTTAACTACTGTTAAATATTAATTTTTTGTAATTCAACTACTTGGTTGAAATTCAGAAAATTATTAATTGGTAATTCATAAGAAACTGTGATAATATATAATTCAATGACTGGGAAAGTAAATCACGAAATAGCAAAAACGAATTTGGCTCGAAGGACCATTTTCTGCCTACGAAAAAAAACGTTTGCTCTCATTTTTAATGTAATTAACTTTCCTTGTTCGCAATTGGAAACGGGTCTCAATCCCCACTGAAGAAATAAAACGTTGTCTTTCTTTGGAATTCCCTTCAAATGCACAAATAAGCTTTCGATTCTCGCAAATTACCGAATTTCTTTTTGTAAAATTAGATTAAGCATTATCGAGGGGCATTGGTCCGGAAACATTCATCCTTGCATTTGTAGCTTGAAATAGAAGAGAATAAGTCTGACCCCACACCCACGCTCGTAGGTTAGGGGTCAGCTTGGCACCCCTATTTTCAACCCCCGCTTCCTCTGCATTTGACCAGAGCATTGTCCAGTCGAATGGACCATTGTCGATTTTGAATCATTGACGGGGTGGAATATTCAGGGATGGCCGATGGTCAGCCATTATTGTTAGTGTTTCCTATATATTGCTATATATTGTACATATATATGTATATATTTTTACACGCACTACTACTTCCACAAGTCACACGACTGGCACGTTGGCTGAGTACTCGAGGACCTTTCAACATTTTCCATTCTTTCTTGCTTTCATTTCTACGCTTGAGAGTGAATTATTGTTCTAATTGTTGGCAATGGTAATGGGCGAAGGGACAAATTTTCGGACGGACAGTTTTCAGTCTCTTTGAACTGCCACGCTTTTCTGACACGTGACCAACGCACGACACGAATTTCGAATGAGCCACATTCGTAGAATTGGGATTTTAAATGGGGAGATTTAATTCTAATTTTATTCAGGTTTTATTGGGTGGACTTCAAATTTACCCCCGATGGGATTTTTGAATTTATTCAGAAAATTTTGGGTGCCGGATGAGGCTCGGGTTTAGGTATGTTTGTCAGTTTTTGACATGTATAAACAACAGGGTGGGTCAAAAAAGCTGATTTCAATTCCTGAACCTTTGAATCACATTTATAAAATTAAAAAAAAAATTGAATCTTCAACTATGAAATATTCAATTCAAAATGGAAAAAATGGAGAAAATATTCGGTTTGAATAACAGCCAAATTTTATGATTTTCTTTGTAACGACTCGAACAAATGACAGGAAATTCTTACCATCTCTCGAGGGGCTGATAGTCTCTGAAATTCCCAAAAATTTTCTTGCATAATTTGAGCATGTCCATTATGGAAAAATATTACTTGGCATATTTTCGAATATTTGTCATACTAATTTTGTAGATTTAGGTGAAGGAAATGTAAATATGAAAAGTAGTTTTTCAACCGACACCTGCCTCCACGCATTGAACCTCCTGTGGGATTTTTGCACACAGGTAGATGTATGTAAATTTCCGGATATTTGAAAGCTTGAGTTAGATTTTCTGGAAATTTTGGGCAAAATGCTGAAATCGAAAATGTCGAGGCACGTAATACAAACGTGGGTCTGACTGTAATGAGCGTCTTAGGGTTCGCCTTTGAGGAGGTCCCGCAAACCCCACATTACCATGTCATTCGACCGAATCGCCAGACTTTTGACTCGTGGCAAAGCACCCATCTATCCACCGGGTGTTCCATTTTCGAGGATCAAAATTGTACCGGCCCTCAGGTAGAAAGATCCGAAAGATTTAAACTCATTAAGGGCCTCTCGTATTCAGAATCGCCCCAAAAAGAAACCTTTTGTTTCTGATGGGATTTTACAGTTCTATTCAAAAGAAGGCCAAAGATCGAGTAAAATTTTATTAATCATAATAATCTTCAAATTCATTCATTCACTTTATCCACATTAAAGCTCCTGCTTATAAATTATGATGATAAGGTAAAAAGGTATTCTTATTATTGTATTACCTCCTCCTTCTCCTTCTAAATTTAATAGTCTTAATATGTCTTCAATTTGCAAAAATTTAGTCTGAAATAGTAGGATGGTGCGGGATGAGTAGGGGAGGGTAAGTGAGGAGAGGGGAAATTAGAGGAGGAAGAAATTGGTGAAGATTGGGTGTGAGGAAAAGTATGGGAGGGGAAGATTTGAATAACTTAATCAACTCCTTAATAGGCTACGAAAGCCTTTTTTGCAGGCGCGCGGTGCCTACTTTGACATATTTTATACTATTTTAAAAATCTGCTTCTAATTCCAAAAAAACTTTCAGAAGATTTGACGTGATTTTAAGAAATGATACACTTTATAAAAGGAGATGGAAGTAAATATCCGAATGATTTGTCACCCTGAGCATGGATTCTAAAATCATAGGTCGTGACCCTTGTGTCCAAGCAGAGAGGTCTCTTAAGTATATCATGATGAAGCGTATAAACTACCAAACTGAAATGCGACCTTCGACCCCAGTGACCTCAAAAGTCATGGCACACGACACACGATCAACGTTATTATACAACGAACAATGTCGAAGTCCGGTGCACCCCTAGACGAATCACAGTTGACCCCTGGGTTGCCCACTTTTGTCCAGGACAATGCCATGCACCCAGTGGAAAAATATCCATACCTGGGAGAAACAGTTTCAATTTTCTTCCCTTCAAATCTTCACCTATGACAAATCCTAACTGCTAAATATTTTAATTTTATATTACTCCTTACATGGTGGTCACTTTTATCGCCGGAAAGAATTCCCGGTTCACAAACATTTTTCATGGTGAAAGACTTTTACATTTGAAGTAATAAAAAATAAACTGCTTAAAAATGTTTCATTTGAAAACTTCTAATTCTGGAAACCTTGTAATCTCAAAAGGTTCAATTGCCTTAATTCTACGGGCTTAAAAAAAAACTTTATTTTACAATGCAGCATTTAAAATAATGAAGCATAAATTTCACCAAATTTAATTATACAAACTGAATATCGCCTCTTTTGTAGTCGGAAGAAATTATTGGTTTTTTAAATTTTTCCTCGGTCATACGAATGAAAATAGTTTTTGGTAACTATAAATTTTACAGCCCACGTAAAAATCTGCGGGTTTATATTGTCTGAAAATGCAAAATAGTGCCAGAGCTAAATAGTCTTTTTAGTTGAAAAATCGTTATCTTCGTACTGGGTGGCAACCCTAAATAAGCCATTGTATTGAATATCAAATATTTAATAATAAGGGAAGTAGCAGGAAATTATTAGGGCCAATTGATAATCATCATTGCAAATGAAGCAGAAATGAGTTTATTTCCACAGGTGAGGGCAAAGGTCCGCATTCCAGATGCCTGAAGAAGGCAAAAGCGCCGAGGGAACTCCAAGGTCCAGGACCCAGGAAGTAGGTAATAATTTTTAAGGCGGAGGCCCAAAATTAGCAGGCAAAAAGCCGAAAGATGATTTTCCAAAATAACACGGCCCGCAACAATGGGGGCCAATTTCCCGAGAACCAGCTGCTGCCACCTATCCGATTTATCATCTCGCCTCTATAGTATCCTCCTTCTCTAATTCTCTAATTCTCACTCTTATTCTTATTTTTTTTTCTTGTCCACCCTCCTCAAAATCGATGGATTTTCCCTCCTCATAACTACCTCCTTCTGACCATAGAATTTTTAATGATAACGTCCAAATCAAAAGGTGATTTGTATACGTTACAGAAAAGTAATAATTGGATCTGAGCTTTATGAATATTTTTTGGGGTGCATTTTTAATGTACAATTTAATTTGAAGAGAGATTAAAAGTTCCAGCTTAGTCGAATTTTAGAAAATAATTCAATTTCGGGAGAAGTTTAATGAAAGCAGAAGTAAAAGGATAAGTGAGGAGTAAGCGATGAAACACAATCAATCCATTTTTTGCGAAAATTGAGATAATGACTGTTTCTGTATGTTTGGTGTATCATCAGTTTGATTATTCATCTTGAGGTGGCGATAATTTTTTTCTGCTTAGTTTCAATGTGCTTGAAAAAAGTGTTTTTTTTCTGATTTTAGATCCTAATTGAAGACTGCAATTGTACATATTGATCCAAGTTTACACAATGAAAAATTCTGATTGATGATCAGTGTTTGTTTCTTTCCACAGTTTCTCTCTGATTGATGCTTGTAAAAGTGGACATGGTGATTCAGAATAATGCATTTGAATGATAATTTGAATATTCCTTTGTTATTTCAGAAATGAGAACCTTAAAAGAATGAATGCTGCATCTGGAGGTTGGAACGTGGAATTGTTTGGCTGTTAGCTAGGAGGAATGCGACAGGAGAGCAGATGGGGGTGGTCGGGGGATGTTCAATCGGTTATTGATTGGAAATGTAAGCTGGAGAGCGAACGAGGGAGAAACGGAAGAAGTCAGTGCCAAAACGACCCGGCAGATGGCCACTGGTCAATCGAGCTAGAGAAAATATGCCAATCTGGAGAAAACCTCGTTATTCCTCCCTACAATACTCTCCCATTGTATTCTATTCACAAAATGCAAATTATTGCCACACAAAGAAGACTTTTCACAATTTATTGCTCTAATACCTTATTTACGTCATTATTATTCTACATTTCTACAAATCCTTTCCAAATTCCTGGCACCATTCAACAAGAATCTCTTATTTGCACGCATTTACCTTTGTTATTAAGAATTATCATCTGTTGCACCTTGAATTTCATCCTCGGTTTCATCTAACCAGAAAATCTTGAACCAAAATGAATTGGAAGTCGAGGGGCTATTTATTCCAAAAAATCTTGATCTGGAATCTTAAATCGCTAATTCCGATTTATGAAGATTTCGGGATCGCGGGATCATCATCATTATATATTAATAGCGAGCGCCCTTTTGTGTACAGGGTTTACCATACCCTAAAAATTATCTGAATTTCTTCAAAGATGGCTCAAATTGAAGGTCTAGAATGCAAATGGCCAATCAAATTTGTTCTCTGTCATAATAATGTCTTTTTGTGAAAAATGAGAAGAATGAAGGAATTTCGAGTTTTTAGACGTCAATGCTGGAAGCTTTATAAGCTCATGAGAAACTTTTTATAATAAATGAAAAGTACATGTTGGAAAATGCAACTCACCCGGTAGGTGAAATCGCGCGAAGAAGCGCGTAATTCCGAGGGATCGCGGTGGACCAGCTAACGTGATTATTATAAAGTCAATACGTTGCTAACTCATCAGGCAACTCCGCCCTCTAACAGCCCGGTAATATGCACCGGCCAAGAAGTCAGTTACGCTATATGAGTACCCACACTATCATCTTTGTTCCTCTCATGTTCTCAGTTCCTCTTGCACATTATATCGCACAAAACTTCCAATCAAGCACCACCTTCTCACACGCATTACTTACTTTTACTTCGAAAATGTATGTGTATTATCTAGGTGTATGTATATGATACTGAGCATGAACTCTGGACGATAACGTAATACGGAAAAGGGACAAACAAGAAGGTCGCTCCGCACTGGGCAGGGTACATATCTGTTATACCATACGATCGTATAACATATATAACGCGTTATTACAGTCACGAGCTCGAAAGAGGGAATCATGCCTGCTTTTTTTCTCGATTCTTTTTAATATTCGCTTTTTTTTATTTAGCTTCCCTCCGCCCCTCTTTGAGCAAGGTCGAGGTCAGGGTAGGGCTGGGTCGTTTCATTCAAGTGAAAAGTGTACGTGTGCACTGTTGTGGTATGAACCTATGGTTCATATTATGGTACATAGTATGGTACATAGCATGGTAAATATTTTTTTTTAGTAGGCACCATGGAGGCTGGCTCGTTATGGATGTACTTTGGTGTTCTGCACGGAGCGCATATTGCATATTGCATACCGAGAGATGATATACTGCTCGCGTGGTGCCCAGCGCTGTATATCGTCTTCGAAGGGATATAAATGCTAGATTAATCCGAGATTACGACTTAATCGCGGAAACCGCGCTCAGTTAACGAGTTTCCGAGGGGGGTGGTATTATTTCTCAAAGAGGAGGTTTGAGATGCTTTCTTGGTTATGAGGTCGCACAAGGTGAATCCTAACTCTCGGAAGTTAAATGCCAAGAATTTTTTCTATTTTGTTCATCTTGTATAATAATTTTCTATTTAATTATTATTGAACCACCATCCCGTGAGGTGGCAACTCAGGAAAATAATTAGCAAGCCTTCTTCAAGCTTCTCTTCTTCCTTTTGACAATTTGTAAGAAATTTCAGGGAACTTTACTCTGGATACTAAAATATATATCCTGCCCAAGCTACTACTTTGGTTCCAGACTACAAAAATCTTTTCGCTAGTAAATGACGAATTCTAATTATGGTATTGGCCATTGTGCTTAAAATGAGTATAGCTCATTGACGGCACTATAATCGCTTCATAATGATGTTTTATAACGATCAAGTAAATCGATCCCAGTTACTAAGCATCCAATCATGAGGTTTCATATACTCAGTGATTCGTTAAAAGACTCGAGACTCTCCTGGCCTCTTATCATAAAACGTGATCAGCTAACTTCTTATTATGCACGAACTCCAGACAATATACAATATATACATAAAGTGAAAGTTATTTGCAGTTTAAGAAACATTCATTGTACCAAGTAAGAAGATATTTATAACAGACAGTATATAATTAGGATCTATAGAAATCTATATAGAGATAAATATATGGAGCAGATTATTTCTAATTCATGTACATAGATCAACAGAATAAAACTCTGAATAGGATCAATTTGAGATTGAGATTTTATTTGTAAAAAGGCATTTGTTGAAAATTTTGAACCACATTAAAGGTTTTTATAAAAAGTAGAATGTTTTTGATACTTTTGCACCACCGAGTATGCACCCGTGGGCACATGATGCGGTAACGGTTGGCAGAATGCTGACCTCCAATCTCACCTCAATTTGCCTACATGCCGCCATTTGCGAGAGTAGGGTATCGGCCTATCTAAAATTATGATCTCAAAAATGTTGCACTCCTTCTCTCGCACCCTTCGATGTTCCTGCGCAAATCGCTTAAATATAATCAGCTAATTAAACCGACTCACTTATTCTAGGCTCTGATAGTACCTCTATCAGGCTCACTTTCATTATTTTAATCAAACCATTTTTGTGCAACACGTAATTATATCTGTCAGAAAAGCGCTTAAGTAAATAATGAGAAAACCAAATTTATGGCACAACTTGTTGAAAGGTATCTATCTTACAGACTGGCTTGTTAGTATAATACTGAGCATTTGGTTAGGATGAAAACACAAATATTGAAATTAGGAAAAATCATCTACTTGACTTTACTTTCGATTACATTTCATTGAACATTTTGAAAAGTACCTTATTTTTGACGGTAGCGTAGCAGTAGAGTTCAGAATAATCCAAAGAAGGTCCTAAGACGTAAAATCTTCTTTGGCGTAACGTGTCCCTTTCACGTAAAAATTTTGTATCAAATCTGGAAGATACTTTTAATCCTGATACAAGATTGACACTGTTGACAAGATTTAAGTAAAGGTGGATGGAGATTTGATTGAGGAACATTGGTCATGCAACCGGTTGAAGAAGAAGAAGAAGGCGGCAACACACCCTCTCGATGGAGAGCTCCCTCGCATCCCCCGGGCAATCTTTTCAATTTAAAGTCAAGTATTATGGCTTAAATTGCATTATGGTTTCCTTCCCCATGAAGGGAGGTAGGGTCGAGGAGCAGCGAAGGGCGGCTCCTTGTAAGCAAGACTCAATCACGCCGCTTAACCTCTGACCCCAAACCACACACTCGCACTCACACTCGCGAACCTCCGAAGCGGACTGATACAAGATTTTGAGTGTTTGTGTGAGGAGGATCGCAAGATCTCGCGTCCTGACTTGGAGGGTATGTTGTGTGGAAAGGCGCGGTGGGAGGAGGATCGTGACCCACCAAATTACCTACGAAAACCTGTCCAGCCACTTTCAGGACGTGCCGACACTCACCGCTCCTTCCCTCTCGACAATGACTTCCGTCACCGGAATCCGGTTGTGCTTCTGAAGTAACAACATAATTTGAGTTTAAGAAACTGCCTTCAAGATTGTGCTCCTCTCCCAACGAGATTTGAGGGACAATTAATTGAGATATACCTCAATTTATATTCAAGGATGCTGTACTTTAAGTACAGTTTCAAAATTCATCAAACTTTTTCAATTATTTATATAATCGATGAAAATTAAACCTTTGTTAATTGCTACTCATTCAGTCTAAACAAAGAAAACATTCACATTTTTTACTTGAAAAAAAAAATTCTTTTGACCACCCCACACAGAAAAATCTAGGCTTTTGCTCCGTCTTATTATTTTCAGGTTTTACTTTAGCCATAGCCTGAGCAGCTTTATGTTACTTTGTTTTGGTTAACAACTGAATTAAAGTCCTTTTTCACTAAAAAATGGTACTTATTAATTTTGGGTCAATATTTGAGTCAAAATAAGCCCAGATATTTTCTGTGTAGTAAAACTGCATCTTGTTCGGTTTTTTTTTTTTTTCACTAAATTCATCAATAGTGGACAAGTACTAAAGTAGTCTTTGAAGTTGTTGAACTGTGTAACATAGTCCTTTCGTGTGTAAATTACGATCCTTTTTCTCTCTTCCGATGTATCTCAGCTCCCTCGGGACGATCTTTCTCCTACGAAAACACATGCCTTTTCCACCCTGAGGTATTTAAATTCCTTTTATTCGTTCAAATAAATTTCTCGAAATACTTAAAAAACAATCTCTGTCTTGAAATTCCAATTATCAAAGTTAACTCTCTTGATTCTATTGTAAATTCTCATTAAATTATTTTAAAATTATTGAGTCATTTACGTGAATTTTAGAAACTTAGTTTATTCAAATATTTGGAAAATAATTTCGAGATTTTTAGAGTAACACGACGGCCGAATGTCTGGCTCTCGTGTACTATTCGTAGCTCCCACAATATTTGTGCTGAAGGGTTGAAATTGGTCACGGATGATTAGGTTAGGAACTGAGAAAAATGAAGAAATTTTGAAATTTGGCACAGCATAAAGCTCTTGGCATACAGGATTGCGATGGAGAATAAAATTTGTTATGATTTATGATGTACCCTTGTTCTTTCACATTAGTGGTCAAAATCTAAAGAAAAGGAAGAAATTCGTCTTTTTACTACCCTGTGTTGAAGGCTTTTTTTAAATTCGATTTTCCTCGGGGATGGCTTAAATTGAAGCTTTTGGTATAGAGAGTTTTGATAATCAATAAGGAATAAAAATAGCCGAATGAATATAAAAAAACTTCCAAAGAATCATAAAAATCACTGTCAAATTCTGTAGCCTACTTTACCCTTCCTTGAGGGCTCTTGTCGACCTCTTTGGTTTGATTTTTGCTAGCCATATTGTTTGCCATATGGACTCTGGAGTCTTGTGGATAGGTTCGAGCATGAGTTATTACAAGCACTGCTTTAAAGTTCCGGTTGAAAAATATTTGTAGCATTGATGATATTGTCAGTATTGAAAAATGCGTGGTGGACCTATTTTTATTTCATTAGCCATTGATGTATGGACCAACCCCTTAGGAGTATTAACCAATAACTCGCTAACGCTACTGATATTGGATGCTCCATATGTAGGAGGGATTGCATCGAGAAGGGGTGACGTGAAATATTGGCTACATAGATTTCAACTATTATTGCCGAGTGTAAAACACGGTGGCATTTGGCGCTAAAGCGATCAAGGGGTGTCGCGTACCGGGTGGTCGCCTGCTTGTGACAATATAAATATACGTATATTACAAGATGAATAACTGGTCAAGATGACGATATTCACTCCTAGGATCATTTATTTCATATTTTAATTTATAAAAAAGGGAATAGTGTTCTAATATTATTGTATAGACAGAAATGTATTAAGTAATTTGGGTGCCTACCTGGCCAGGATTTTTTTTCTCGAATGCAGTTATATGCAAATGAAAAGTAGTCTCTTATATTTTATTAAAATTAGTTTTCTTGTATTATATCAAATGAGTTAGAAAAGGAGTTTTGTGAAAAAATAATCATTTTTACATGGAGTAGGCAATTTTCTTAAAGGATTATAATTCTGAATTGGGAAGGGGGGATTTCAATAACAAATTATTATTTCCAGTTTAGAATAGGAAATTTCTGAGAAGAATTATAATTTGGAATTTTGAAGAGAAAATTTCGTAACGAATTATAGTTTTGACTTTGGGACAGGGAATTTTTGTAAAGAATCTTTATATTGACTTGGAACAGAAAATTCTCGACATGGAAAGGAAATTTGAAAAATAATTTTTTTCTGATTCAGACAATGGGAATTTAAGAAAGAACTGTTCGAATACGAAATTATAATTCTTTTACAAAATTTTCTGTCCCAAATCCGAAATGTTTTTAATCTTTCAAAAGTTTTAGAAATCTCTTGAAATCTTCGAAAATCGTATGAAATAATCTAAATCTTTTGAACACTCCTGAATTGACCGGGGATTTAAAATCATTTGAGTAGACACCCTGATAATAAATTAAAAGGCTCTTATTTTTTCATGAGAATCTTAATAGCCACGTGGTTTTTAAAGAAAGGAAAAACAATATCAAGTAATTGATCAAGTATTCCTATCCTGGATTCAGTATCTCTGATCTTGTGTCAGAAATTGAATTCTGATTTGCTACATCGCGCATTGTATTGCTGCCAAGTCGAAGGGGTGGCTCTTATCTTCATCTCTTTTTGTTTTATTATTTATTGTCCGATTTTACCACACAGAGCTGTCGAATCAATGTCCTCTTAGATATCTAAATCTAAAATCATGGTATCTTCCCGACAAAAAATTTGAATTCCTGATCATTTCCTGGCCTTCTCCCAGCCAATTATTATCCTTATTTTTTATTAGGACTATTTAGTCTTTCATTTGCTATCAACTTCCGTTTTATTTTTGAACTGAAGTAGTTAAAAAAAACGTAGTTTGCAAACTTGAAAGCTGTTTTTATTTCTGAGTGTAGCAGTCTATATCGTTTTTCCTTTAGACGTATAAAAATTGTCATTTTTCTTCCTTGAATGTCGGAATCAGAAGAAAAAATTTGACAAAATTTGGCCTGAATCTCTTGGGTGGCAGAAGGAACGTAAAAAGGTGGTGTTATCTGCTCTCCAAGACGGAAAGCTTTACATTGAGCAAGTCCTCAGGGAGCGTTGACCATTCTCTTCCTTTTCCTTTCTTCCATTTCAATCTTATTGATATACCGAATAAACACTCGTAACTCAGACTCCTGGCTTTGCGAGGCAAATTCTCCACCAAGCCAATTGTTCAGGCTTGACTTTTTTTAAAGGTGACATATTATACAATGATCAAAATTTAAATAAAGAAAACCAAATTTCATTTGGGTTTAATCTGAACATGGTTCATAAAATTCAAACTAGATTGAACTAATTTTTAAACAAAAACCGGCTCCTAGATGTATAGTTATTCTCATTATTTACCTCTGACTGTGACGTACAGTCAAAATTGGTGGCAGCGGTGGGAGTGTATGACACCGTTGGATTAGAAAGACTATAGTAAATTTCTAATTTATGAAATTTGCATAATTTCAACCAATTTCGTAATCATTGAAAAATTTCCGATTCTCCTGGATGCATAATATGCTCTTGCATAACAAATACATGACTTTAGACTCGGTTATAACACAGGCACAGTTTTTGCTCATATGAAGAAATTTTAAGAACTTTATTTTTATTTTAATATAAAGGAACTTTTTGATGATTAAGGGAATTCAGAGTATCACAAAATTACTTTTTGTGAACCTAAAATGTGCGCTCATAGATGTAAATATATATTATCATCATTCACCTCTGACGGTTACGCATGGTTAAAATTTGTGGCAGCGGTGGGATCGGTCCTTACCGTTAAAACAGAAAAACCCTACTAAATTTGAATTTTCAAAACTATTATATATCTAATATCGCGCATCACACTGATGTCATACTTTTGCTCCCTAGGAAGCAAAATTACATAACGTTTTTCTCACTTTTTCTTGAAAGCAATGAATAGAAATGTTTTCTATTTCGAACTATCCAATATTCTATTCGTGTAAAATGCATACATGTATACAGATAGATTGCAACGCGTATGGAGTAGTAGTTTTAAATTCCGCGAGTCAAAGCGATGTTTGACATGGAAATGTTGAACGATGCATTAAACATGTTGGAGAGTGCTCTCTCTTTTTCTCTTTCTTTTTTTCACCCGCCCCATGTTTCCCTCTCGTTCTAGACACCGGACCGTCAGCGTAAGCGCTTCTTCGCAAAGAAACGTCCTCTGAGTTAAACCACAGGTCTCTAGACTACTTTCATGGGGCCCCATAACCTCACCATTGTCCAAGCAATGTTTACTTAAGCAAACGAAGCTCCCCTAGCAGATCAGCTTCCGCCTTTTAAGATTGCGAGACCGGCTTCCGGTTCCGATCAATATATCCAATTCCATTTTGTTAACGTGGAAACTCCGGCATTTGGTTCACTATTTTATTTTATTAGAGAATAGTCAATTCTATGTTTAATGCAAAATGTTAGTCCATAAAAATGGAATGTTTTTATACATTTTGCCACATTGACGCTGCTATGTTTCTGCTCGCTTCCCGCACGTGTTTTTGTTAGTTATTCATTTTCCACTTGAGATTAAAAAGATTGGATTTTTGAAATCGTAATGTACAATTTGAAAATTCATTATTCATAACAATTCGATTTCAAGATCCTAATTTGAGAATGCTTAAATTTTTTGAGGTAGTGAGCCGATTACACTGTTATTTTGGAAACACCTTTCTCTTATTTTAATTTTTTTTTGTGCAATTAGGTTAGACAAATTGATTTTTTTTGCTTTTTGCGTTTTTTAAATTTATTTTCTTATACTCTCATAATTTATTTTGTATTTGAATAGTCTGAAGTATTTTTCTTCAATTTTAAACATCCAAAATTCTGTAGTTTTTCAAATGCCTTGGAATCCTAGAATATGAAATTAAAAAGAGTTGATAGTTACACAATTTTTAAATTAAGGGATCTTTTGAAAATATTCCAAAATATTTAATATTTGAAGCTGAAGTTTAAAATAAACCATTTAGAATAGAAAGGCTTAAAAATTGTTCAATTTCAAACATTAGAATCATATATAGCAATCTTGTTATATATTATTTTTTTTATTTTTCGGTTTCAATGTAATATCCTGAAATTGTCCGATTTTTAGTTGTAGATTCAAAGAAATTATTCACTGAAAATAAAAAAATATTCATGGTGAAATATCTAAAATAAATAACATTAATTCTAAATTAAGTTTTAAGAAATAATTTGAAATTATTATTCATTCTCAAATTTTAAACGACTTCAAAACGACCCATTTTGAAAAGTATATTTAACAATTTGAAATTTTTTCGCGGTTTAAATGTATTTAAAATAATTGAAAATATTGGAATTTTAAGTGGTTTGAGTACATGGAAAAGTTTTAACATTAAAATTCTTGGTGACTAAACATTTTTTCAGTTTTAAATTAAGATCGGATTTGTTTACTTTTCAACGTTCCGTATAGCACAAATTGTTTCATTTTTAATGTTTCCTTATTCAAATATACTTTTTTATTTGGAAGTTTTTTCTTGAATAATTCAATTTTAAAGGTTTATAATTGAAAATTTGTTCATTTCGAATTTTCGATAATCTAAGTTAAAAAATTGTATTCTGAAAATATTAATTTTTTAATATTCTGAATTTTTTTCTTTTCGAAATTTCAATCTGGAAATATTTAATTTTCAATGGAAATTATCACATTTCCAGACTTTTTAATTCCAAATAAAAGTTTGTTTGGGAAATGTTAGTAGGTTCTGAGAAAAAGGGAGAAATTTCTTTTTCTTCTGAGACGCAAGTATATTCAAATTTTTTCATACAATTTTCATAGAATCATTATTATTTATGATTCAAACAATAACTTTAAAAAACTTTAAACATTAAAAAATGTTTTTAATGAAAATATTTTATTTTTTTAAATAAAAAAATAATATTGATTAGAATAATACAATTATTTCAATCATTTCAATTCGGAAATTTCAAAGTTCAGATATTTCATAATTCGGCAATTTTGCGTCGGGAATTTTATTATTTGTAAATGTTACTATTTACGAATTTTCAAATTCGGAAATTTCACAGTGTCCGGAATTTTATTTTTCGTTTTCAAACTATTCAACTTCAAACGCTTTCATTTAGGAATAATACAAGTTCAATTCCTTTTTATTTCCAAAATTGTTAGATATCAATATATATACAACTTTATTTTTCAAGTTACTTATCATTTGGTCTATTAAATTCCTTTGACCATTTTTCCTAAAAAAGCGGATTTTGATGAATCAGATGTATAGAAGGGGTGCGTGAGTGGTTCAGTAAATAAACCTGCGAGAGGCAATTTTACGGAACCATTTCCGTAAAAGGTGTCCCATTGTCCGGCAAATGACATCAGGCTTATTGTATTATTTAAAGAGCCCCGCTTTAAGGTCTTCTTAGGCCACCCCAGTGAAATTCGCCACTCGGGCCTAAAGTCGTCGGACCTTCGAGTTTTTCGCCACTAAAAATCTGGCAGGACCTCGTCCGTGTCGAGAGGGATGATTTTAGGGGTTGGCGACGATCCTAAAGGGTGGCCGAATTCAGCACATTGCGACACAGGAAGTTATCACAAAAAAAAATTTTCAATACTGAAAAAAGTCCCCCTTCAAAATTAATCCATAAAATAGACTCTTATTGCCCTCAGAACTTGACCAGACTATTTATGATATATTTTCAAATGAACAATTCGAATAATATTATTAATAAATATTGGGTCTACAAATGAGCAAAGGTACCGAATTTATTTGTAGACTTAATAAATGGATAGTCTTTAAAATATTCAAATTTGGGACTTACCAGGTGAGATGCCGAGTTTTGCTTGAAGGTTTGAGGGACTCCTGAGATCAGGGGTTGATACAGGGGCGACTGTGGGAGGCGACAGGTGGGGGTGCGTTGGGGCTCCACCACCTGTCGTCGTGGTTGTAATAGTTGTTGTGGCACAGGGATTCAAAGGCGATGTTCTTTTCAGGGTTTGCTCCGTCCGCCACGCGACCTCATTATCACCTATCCACACTTTACCTGCAAAAGTAGAAGAAAAAAAATTATTTAAAGAAACAATTTTTCATTTTTTATTATACAATTGTTAATTAAAACCCTTTTAGCACTGAACTATTACTACTGACTACTAATCTAAGGGTTTGTAATCTCTCTTCCATATGAAGAATGAGTTAGACACTTTTGACATCGAGACTTCTTTCATTTCATTATTTATATCCATTATCGCATTATTAATCGAGAAAAATAATTTTTAAATACAAAATAAAAATTTTGAATGGCTTCTTTTCTGTGTTAAAAGTTTCTGAATACTTGGATTCGGGCTATAATTAGATTCTGAGATCTGAGAGAAAGGAAAAATTATTAGTTTGATTTTGAAGTTATAAAAATATATATGTTTCCTAAGATTCTTGAAAAAATTAAAAAAGATTTTTGAAGGTTTCAGGTACGTCTGGAAAGAATCTAGAAAATTGAAAAAAAATCTTATTTTACAGTATTTTACAGACTATCAGGAAAAAATCAAGTAAGTTTAAACGATATTTAGGACTTTTAGGTGTTTGGAAGAAATTAAGAAATATCTTGTACATTTTCGAGAATATTTTCAAGTTTCTAAATATTTGTAATCTCTTCAAAACTTTTAAAGATCCTAAATATCTTTTAAACTGACCTCAAACCCTTTTTGATTTTTTTTTACATTTAGAGAATTGTTTTGTAAGCTTCTAAAATATTTTCTTGAGATTAATGTATGAATAAAAAAATTCTTATAAAGCTTCCAAATTTTTCGTTCAAAACCCTTAAAATCTACATTTGTTCACAATATTTGGAAATCTCTTCGTGTTTTAAATTATTTATATTCGAATCTTTTTGAAATTTACGAATACATCATTGTAATCTTGCAAAATTGAAAATTTTGGTTGTAAAATATTGTATACTCTTTCTCGAAATTATGGGAATCATTTGAAATGTTTTTGAATCCTTCTCAATTTTTTCTCAAAATTAAGTTTTCAAAATTAAAAATCAATCGCAATTTTCCCACAAAAAGCCGGATTTTTTCGGCGCCATTAGGATAAGTGAAGACACTCCCTTAAGAATTCTTAAAAAGCATTTTTCTTCAAAATCTTCAAGAATATACATTTTGCTTTTTAATTTTTTGAAATATTCTGAAGATTCAAATTATTTTTGAATCTTTTCAAAACTTTTGAAAGTTCGAAATATCTCCTCAAATAATTTAGATTCCCCGAAAAATTTGTAATCCTGAGAAATTTGGAAAAGGCTTCGTGTACCGAAATTTTGGTACAAGTAGTTGGATGTTTTCAGTACGAATAGGGGGACCTGTAAAAGGGCAATTTGTACCTAAATTTAGGTTTGAACGGTCGACCTATTTTGAAATTTTCCGAACTTTATATTAAACTTTTAACATACAATCTGAATCATTTCTAATTTTCACAGAAATCCTACTATCTGTACCGGTAATTTTATTGTTATTGGTAAATTTCAGGAACTGAAATATTTTTCAACACTAAAAAATCATTTCCAAATCAAATGTTCTCTTTCTTTGGAAAATTTTGAAACATTAGTCAGATCCTAAAGATCATGAAATAAAATAACTGATTATGAAATTTTGATTTACAAAATTATTGATGCAGAAAACTCTCACTTTTTTTTTAATGGATAAACAAATTGGAAACATCTACTAAAAGTCATTTTCCAACAGAGACACAAGTAATCAGGTTTTCGACAAGAATATGTGTATATTGTTAAACTTATTTTTTCTAATTTATACAATGAGAAAAAATGTATTTCTGAATTAATGACGAAAAGAGACCAAAGAGGAAACCAGCATTCATCAGAATAAAACTCTGAGCATTATCGACGAGCGGAAACGTGGAAATAAGAAGCAGGTTGCCTAGATACCCGAGTTATGTTTGGGGATGGAATTGTATTAATAACACACACATGCATGTCCCAAAGATCCTTCTTCTATAGAGAAAATGGTTTCTCTCCCCTAATCCTATGCGCGTAATTAGCAAACCCTCCTTCCACCCTTCTGCCACTCCGTATTTCTACACAACCCTCATGGCCTATATGCATTTTCCCTGGTTTTTCCTTTTTCTCCGTTTCCCTTAATTTCTGGGAACAATACCTCGTGCTGGATGTTGTCCTAAGCTGCAGTGTCTAATTACGAAGGGGAATCGAGATGGGGCTCTCTTATGGGCTTTCGCGACAACACACTCGGTGTCCAAATATGTTTTCATTCTATCCTACTCTTTTATTTATTTTTACAAGATTACATAACATAACTAGGATCTAATTCTATGTAAAAATGTTTTTTAACTACATTGATCTTTTTTTTTTCGCTGCGATTGGCCCTTAAAATTGAGAATGATTAAAAACCCTTCAACTTTTGGACATCCTACACTGTTAAAAATGTTTGGAAAATTTCGACACATTTAGGATACTAAAGTAAGTGAAGTTTATAGAATTTCCTAAATGGAAACAGAAATATAAGTTATCGTGACTGAAAGAAGTGCGCAGTTAGCAACTGTGCACTCCTCGCTTCTTGATCGCGTTCGAAGCGGACAAAGCATAGTGGTTGTGGTCATGGGCGGCAATGTACTACGGAAGGTTGTTTTGAATTATAACGATGCAGTAAACCTTTTTTTTCTGATATTAAATGATCTGAAGCATGAAAAGGATTTAAAATTTGTACGAAAAGAAGAAACTGAAAAAAGTGTTAAAATCGCAAGTAGAGGCAACGATCTAGATTCTAGAAGCTCAGTTGATGAGAGAACTTCTTTTCAATAAAATGCTAGATTAGGCTATATCTGTAACTTTGAGACTATTTATATTGTCATGAAATTCCTTGATACCGATTGATACAGCTTGTCGAAAACGAATAATATTCCTTGAAACTCATTGAAATCCATTGAAATATTTAAAGTCCTTTGAAATCCTTGAAGATCATGTGAAATTCATTTGAAATACCTTATTTGGAAGATTCCTGAAAATAATTGAAACCCCAGGAAATCTTTCGAATTTGTTAAGATCTTTTGAACTCTTTCAGAAATTACGACGAACCGGGCCGGTTAGTAAATGCCAGTCATCAGCTTCTGAGTGGAACCCGGTAATATGAGATATCTTTGTAGCTAACAGATATGAACAACAGGAAATCATAATTAGAACACATGCTTGTAAACTAAATATAATAGACTTGTAAATTCAGTTCTATTTTTAATAAAAATTAACATTTCAAATGAAAATCGCACATATTTTATGTAGCCTAGATTTATATTTCACACTTCTCGCAGGAAAAGGAGCGATAAGTAATCAGTAGAATTTTCCTAACTAGTTTCTTTAATTGGTTTTCATAATTATATAAAATACGCGTGGAATTCAAACATATAGTTGGGAATATAATAATGAGATATTACCATTTGAAAAAATGTAAATGATGATTCATGCAAAAGAAAATCGACGAGAGGCATACATACCGAGGTATTACGTTTCTGGAGCGTGGCAGCGAGTATTTGCGAAGCACGCAAATACAAGCCGCCTCCGCACGCGCTGATGTGTGAGTCAGAGTCGGTATTATTTGCTTGATGAATGATTTAGCTTCGCTTCCTCTTTCTCACTCTTCCAACTTATTTCTTCTGTGGCATCTCCTTTCATCCAAAGAAGAACCGCGGAGAAGTTCACGAAAGCGAGATACAGATTGGGAAAACAGAAAGGGAGGAAATGCCACGAAGAGCAAAGTGAAATGGAGGGAGAAAAGAGGGTGGCAACTAAAACCGTCTGTATGGAAGTTTGAGTGAGAGAAAAGCAGCTAGAAAGAAAGAGGGAACGACTAAGGAAAATGTGGCTGGCGCTAACTAAGGGCGTCGGCTAATCAATATCATCAGAGAATGGCCGCTTGCCTCATCCACCCCCCTAAGAAAATCCTCCACTGTTCCGAAATTCCCCAGAAATGCGTAGTCTACTCTGCATCAAATTATTCCCAAAATATAAAAGAAGGAATTGTAATAATTTCATGAATAGTTTCTTGAAAGTTGGAATCGAGTGGATGGTTTTAATCATTCTCTTCCGGAATATTAAAGTAGTAATTTCGTTTTCTGACCATCCGCCCGAAGCATGACCTAGAGCCATATTGGAAATGGTCCCTAACTCGAGCCAGCAGTTTCTTTAATCTTGCGATGTTTGCATGGTCCGACCTCGAAGCCACCCCTATGTCCGCGACAAACGGAACAACCCTCATAGGTAGGACTACAAGTCGTCTGAAAATTAAATTATCTCGCTTCTCAGAGGCCGAATTTAGGAGAGTAGAGATTGTAACTGTCTTTTGTGCTTGACAATACTGCGGCTATAAGGTAGAGATTTAATCGATTCAGTACATATGGTAGAATTGGTATCAAACCTCAAAAAAGTTTAAGAATCTTCGGAAGGTTTGATGGAAGTCTAATCTTATTCCTATTGGACAAGATCCCTCCTATTCCTGAAGCATTGGTGCACTAGTTTTTTAACTAATTATCGACCTTTCACATCCCCAGTAAAGATAACAGTAGTCAGAAGAATCTTGTTTTGGGAAACAAAGCTCAGGTGTTTGCTGACACCTGGTAATTTTCTAGGAAATCGAAACTCCCTTCGGCCATGGCTAGCCACTATTTCGACCCTGAGGAAAGCAGCTCGCATAAACAGAGCCATTTATTTCAAGACCCCTTATGCCTCCCATTGCCCAATGGGCTTCTTTTCCTCTTTGCATTCCCTCCGTTCATTCGTCTAGCGGTGCGAACTCCATTCACGGGTTTATCACTGTCCAGATAACAACGATTTACCTACACGCGAGGCTTAGGGTCGACTTAGAAGGGGTGGTTTTGTCGAGGAAGACGCAAAAGAGAGCCCAGAAATGGGGAGAAAGTGAGAGAACCATAGAGGGAGTGAGAGCTTTTCGGGTGGGAGGAGGGTGGATCTGGCCAGCCACCTTGCATTCAGGAGTATTTCACTTTAACGGCCCCCAAGGGAATTGGCTGACCCGGCCAGACCCTTCAGCGTTTCAGCATAATGGACCTCTACATTACTTATTCGTCCTGGCCAATGTCCTCGTCCACCAGGAAAACCGCGGAAAGTCGTTTCCACATCTAGAGATCGACTTTAATCTCCCTTTTTGATTAAAAGGGAGGAAACTTTCACATAGAATTCAAGTAGTTTCGATTTTTCTGTCTCTGATCTCTCTAGACTCTAGAGGCTCATGTGTTACTGAGAACATACAATCTAGATTAGATAAAATTTAATAATATCATACGACCAGACCTTAAATAACTAATTATTCAACCAACTCTGATCATTGTTTTCCCTCGTCTTCTCTTCCAGTTTTTAAATTCAGAAATATAAGGTTTAGACTTTCAGAGTCCATAAAAATATTGTGGATTGAGTTATCAGCTAAGATTCTAGAATTTCCAATAATTGGTCTTGTTTGTTGAAAAACTGTCGTTGAAGAGTGAACAAGATTTCGTTTCAAGAAAGGCTTTAGCGAAAAATAATAGTGTTGCTCCAGTATAATAGTGGTCTTTCCAACTGAACGATGATCGCTTCTGCGATTAGTCTCTTTTCCAACCAGAATGTTGCATTCGACAAAAAAAAGTATTGCAGTGTTAACGGCGTTGTTCCTGCATAACATTGGCATTTCTCGTGACCGAGGGCAATTTATACGGGTAAAAAGCTGCTTCCCATGGCAAAGATAAATATTGAAGTATCACAATTATCCTGGGCCTTCAAGAACTTTGTACTTCAGGGAATTCAGGAGCCTCGGGCCAGCGGATTTGCGTGCCCAAAGAACAAAGTTCATGAAATTAAGAGAAAGGATAATTAGTAAATTGAAAATTTCAAAAATATTTCATCCTCCAATACGAATTCTCATACCTCTCCTTCAATTTGATACATCTACTATTAGTGAATGTTACCTTCCCTTTACTTTTCTATTTTTGTTTTATGTTCCCGTTTTCTTTTCCTAATGAATCGTATTCCCGCATTGATTCATTTTACTTGTTATGTTTCCGTATAGTCTTCTTTCAACAGATTATATTTCTTATTTTATTTAATATTCCTGCTCTTAATAATATTAATTTAACTTCATAATCAGTTTTCTGTCCAATGCATATTTCTTAATACCTTAATCTTTTAATTTTCTTTTAAATCCTTCTCCCAAATTTGTCTTTCTATTTCTTTATTATTGTTTTCCCTATAGTCCATTGTTTTCTACGACTTTTCAATTCTTCACTTTCCTATTATTTTGTCCTTCTTTTCAAAGGATATCTGATATTTTTCTTAGACTATCATGTATTCCTTATGCAATTAATATTCCTGCTATTAATAAATGTTCCTAATTCCTATTCTATTTTCTGTTTCCAGAAAGATTGCTGTAAATTTTACATTTTTTAGCATTTATCTATAACCTATTTTCTCATTTTTACTCCTTCGTTGATTCCTTTGCTTTTCCATCACTACTTACTTTATCTACCTTTTACGAATGTCTTCTATTGTACGAATTATTCACTCTTTTTGTACTTCTCTCCTTATGTCATTTTTAGGGCTTTGTAGTACTTTTTTTCCCGGAGAGGGAAGTGGGGGAAAGTCTGGGGTGGGGTAGTAGGGGAAGTGTCAGGGAATATGGAAAGGGAAGTATAGGAAGCGATTGAAAGTGATGGGAGGGGTAGTACGGGAGGGGAAGTGAGAGATGAAGAAGCAGGAAAGGGAAGAGTGAAGAGGGGAAATATGTGAAGTGGGAGAGGGATAGTAGGGAAGTGGTAGAAATGAGATAAGGGGAGGTAGTGGAGGGAGAATTAGGGAAGGTTTGGTAAGTGAAGGGAGAGATATTAAGATCATGGAAGGAAAATAGAAGAAGGGTGAGAAGGGGAATCATGGAAGGGGATGAGTACTTTCTTTTTCTTCACACTTGTTTCCCCTTTCGATTCCTATTCCATTCTTTCTCAATTTATCTAGTCCTACATTTCCATCAAATAATTTTCTCTTTCACGTTGCTCCTCTTATTCTATTTTATCTTTTTCCCACACCACTTCCTCATCTTTCTTTCATTATACGATAAAATTCTCCAGCTTCAGATACTTTTTCTAGTATATCCTTCCTTTCTCTGGAAATTATTTCCTATTCCTTTCATAAAATTAATTTCAAATATTCTCCAATTACCCTGAACCCTAAATAATACATTTTTCACAATAAATGTTTAAACTTGTTTGCTGAGCGTCGAAAATATTAAAAGAATGCATTAGCGTTGCTGACCGCGTATAATCTTTTCTCATAGTACTCGAAAGAATTGAAAATTCCTGCTCAGTCAAGGGTTGAGGGACGTCGGGATAAAATGCAGGAGGGTTGGGGGAGGGGGTGGAGAGCAAAGAGAGGCAGGAGCCGACGGCGAGCGCGGATAAAGCGTCCGATATAAGATTAATAGTAGAAGCTGACCGTCGACGAGGGTGGCTGTCGATGGTGATTCCTCTTTGAAGGTGGACCCAAGGGTAGTGGCCAAATTGAATCCTGTTTAGGACAGGAAAGAGGAACCAGGAGGAACGCGTCCGAAGCCCCCGGGCTATCTCTCAATAAGTAAATTGCTGCCACCTACCTTTCTTTTATCACGCATGCATCTTTTTATCAAAAAATGTATCTACTCTTTAATTTAGAAAATGTTTCCTTTCCAGAATTTTACCAAAATCACTTGAAAGGGCATATACAGGAGTTAACAAGCATGTCTATTAACTACCCACGTCGACGCTAAAGTTAGTCTATTTTTCGGATAAGGAACATTATGTAATGTAAGCTAATCTTTGCGTCATTTCATTTGTCGATAAAATTGATATCTAGTGTGCATAAATCAGTTATAAGACTTTGGGTAGAATATCGTGAAGGATATACTGAAGTCAGCGAAGAAGTAGTACCATAAAAAATGATCGAACATCGAGATTAATTATCGCCGCCTTTATTACCTCGGTTTAGAGAGCCGGGTCCCTTTGAGCGATCGGCTCAATGTCGTATTTAATTTATGAGCGAAGGTTCTAAAATACCGCGATCATACATATGATTGATGGCTATTTTATTCTTGATCCATGGAGAGGCGGAAGTCGGGCCCAACTCGTGCTCTTTATTAAAGATATAATATAGAAGGATTGTCAATAGACCCATTTGCTTATCGACCATTGACTAATAATTCCCTGAACGAACTTCGGAATTCAGATAACTCGTGCGCATAAACACGTAGGACAATGTATGACACGAGCTTAATTCACATGCTACCTTCAGAAACGTTATTGGGAATTTCCTGTATTGAACCCTGCAGAATAATAAAAAGAAGTTACACAATTTTGTGTTGAAGAACTAGTATCTAATAGAATCTGGAATAGAGTTGATGGATGCAATAGCAGCCTACCTGTATTCTTAGAAGTTATTTGTTTTCCATTTGTTCTTCATGATGTAATGTGTTTAACAAATTAAAAACAAGTGACTTCTAAAAGTACAAGTAGGCTATTATTGCATCCAAGAGCTTAATTCCAGATTTTATTAGATGGTATATTTTTTCAAACCGAAATTGTTCAAGTAACACATGAAAAACAAGTTAATTTTGAAAATGCAAGTAAGCTATTATTTTATCCAACCACTCAATTGATATGGCATACGGATTTCAATAAGGGGCTCCTGCCTTATAAATAAAATTCCAAGCACGATGATTTTGATAAAAACATCTAAATATAAACGCTGTTCAATCAGAAACCCTCTCTAAGTCTTATCAAGGAGAGAATCGATATCTCAACTGATGTTAATGGAAGTCTTTAAGCAACAACACCTATTTCAAAACTCTGAATTTAGGAAAACCCAGTTTCACAATTGACAGAATTATTTTAAGTCTAGTCTAGACAGTTTGTAGATTGTCCTGAAAAATTGAGATAATTAATTATTTTAGTTCAATCTACGATTGAAAATGTGATGAAAATTTCTGCAGTAGTGCAATTTGGATTATGAGATGAAAATCCAGCTTTCCTTCCTGGAGCAGCTTTACCGTTTCTCTGAGTTTGCCCTTGTCACACAACTCACTAAGAACCGATCGATAAATCCCCTGGCCCCTGATACTTTTACACATGGAAAACTCTTGTACTTTGTTCGTGGTAGTGCTGTGAGTATTTTTCATTGTCGGTCACATACTCGGAAAAATGCGACATGTTATATTAATTCAAACGAGAAATAATGATAAATAAAATATATGTGGAGAGAATAAAATCGTTTCAGTAGGAAATTTTGGAGACTTGTTCAGACTTGTGAGAAAAAATTTGGCAAGAAATACAAACAGCATTTTTATAAGAAACAAGTGTCGAAACATACATTTTTAAAAATGCTAGCTTGTAGGTGTAGAAGACGCTTGTATAAAGTACAATCTACAGAAAAATTAAAAATGATATACATATTATGTTTGTAGTTTTGTAGCGAATTGATCATGGAGGATTTCTATCGGGTGACTGATGTTTAAACTACCATGATTGAATTTTGCGGTTTGACGGTCGAAATTTTTTTTTTATGACACATACATGGTTACGGTCCTTCTTATTAAAAAAATTATACAAGAATGAAATGCGTTCATTATAATATCTATGAAGCTGGGTGAACATTCTATTTTTCAGTCCCTAGGGACTTATTAAATCAAGTATGAACTTTTGTTTATTGGATTAAAATGTTTCTTCGGACTTCAAAGAAGCATGTTTGATCAGCCAATAAAAGTTTATACTTGATTAAATATATATTTAAATTGACTTTGTTCAAAAACGTATTGCTTTTGAGTTGGTATAGAATTGGTTCGTATAAGATTGTTTCGTATGTGATTATAGTACAATCGCTTGCTACTCATCAAGAAGGAAAGTAGCAAGAAATGAAGAAAAACTGCATCAACATACTTTTCTTGCAGAATAAGAAATGTGAGGTGAAAAATGAAAAATGTAGAGTTGCGTCGACTCAGTGGATAGATGAAGGAGGTTGCGCCATTCTGGCGAACGTGAATAATAAAAAGGTTTTTCACCGGAGGAGGGTGAAGGCATGAGAAAAGAAAGGGTTGCGCAAGCGCGATCCGCCCTTCTTCAGTTGGGGGTTGCGAGCCACCCCGAAGCATAACTCTGCTCCACCGACACCTACAGCCAATCTGCATGCGATTCGTGGAGAATGCCGCCATTTTGAAACCAGTTTAAAGCGAGAGTGGGAATTCGTATTGAACTCCAATACCCAGTCTCTAACCCCCAGATAAGGTCGCACATTTTGATAAGAAAATGAAAATTTCAAATATTGCATATTTTGCAGATTTTGGAATCCAAGCTCTTTTACGACAAAGAACAATGAATACATTTTTGAGGATTGAGAATAAGAAAAATTATCTTTTTCTAACTCTCTGTCGACTCATTGAGAGTGGGTAGTAGTAATATAATATATAGTTTTTGATAGTTCATATCACTCAGAAAAATTTTGTTAAACCCTATATCAAAGATAGAATTCGTTTGATTCGAATACAATTTGTTTCAGTTAAACAATGGCATGTTTGAATGAAATAAATTTCGTTTAAATCAAAAACATATTTGTTTAAATCAGCCAAATATTTGGTTGATATAAAAGAGAGAATTTGTTTGATTCAAACAAACACGTTTCTGTGTAATGTTCCTTTATATAGAACTGTCTGATGAGGGTAAGGATCCGTTACCGGAACATCGCATTATTGATATTTGAATAAAGTCTGGATGATTCTATAGAGAATTAAAAAAAGATGATTCTTTATTATTTTCTTAATCCTAAAAATTTTTATCCTCACAATTGCTCTTTAAGGTACATTCGTAATAGGAATCTGATTCCTCAAATAATTATTGATACAAGAAAGTGGGTTATCAGTTCTTCTATAATCTTCGACGTGGCGTCGATATTTGAATGCGATTACGTTTGTGATGTCAAACTCTTCGACTCATTCAATTTCCGACACAACACTGATAAGGCGATACGTAAATTCAATTAAATATACCCCTGCAACTGATTCATCCGCCTGTCTGCCAACAGTATCCCACAATCTGTAATAGAAATATACTCAATCGATTTGTCCACGGAATTTGAAATCGAAAGTCCATCCAAAGTACATTTGATTGAAGGAACCACTCAATTGTCAAGTTATATCACAATTTTCGATATGGTAATTAAGATTCATCCGATATGATCAATCAGATAATCGTCCAGAAGTAAATATTTTTTTCCTTACAATTAACGTAATTCTAATTTTTGAGGAAAAAGTGTTTGAGGAAAAGATATTGTTTACTGGTGATTGCATCATTCGGCAGTTGGGATTTTTGATTAAATTAATAATAATAAGCTGTTTATGAGTCCAAGGTTTCTCGGTTCCTGGGACATATTGCAAAAGTCAGGGCAATTCTGTAAGAAGCTTTTCAAGACACACAGTCGCTTTTAGTAACTTTTTTTCTAAAATCACTTTTAAGTCACTTTTTAAAGATAAAAGTCACTGCTAATGATTTTAAAGAATTTTGAAGATTCCAGGATATTTTCAGAGATTTCAAAGAGTTTTTAGTTGATTTCAGTGATTTTAAGGGACTTCGAAGAAATATAAAGATTTTAGAGTTTCTTTAGAAATTCATATGAAGTGAGGAATTTCGTAGGTTTTCAAAGATTTGAAGAGATTTTGAAAGGTTTTTTGCAATTCATTTGACTTTATTTAGAACACATTCTGCATTCCTATTAATTTATCCTGAATTCTTTTGAATTCATTGGAATTATTCCGAATTTTTTTAATTATCTTGAATTTTTCTAAATTGAATTAATGGATTTTTTTATATTTTTTTAGGGTTTGTTTAATTTATCCCGAAGTCTTTTTATTTTTTTCTCATAAATTCGTTTCAAGTCATTTTCAAATGACTAAATTGATTGAATTTCAAATCAATTCATGGAATTTTTTCTTATTTTCTTTAAATAATACTAAATTCACTTCAAATTTACTAAAATGAGAAGTTTCTAATTCTTTTGAATTCTTTGCAATTCAACTTCAATTGTTTTGAAGTCCTGTGAATTCATCCTGAATTGATTTATATTCACCTGGAATCGTTAAAAAAAAAATTCAAATTCCGTGCATATATCGTACTGAAATGTTTTTAAATTAATAAAATCACTTGAAATCTTTGAAATCCTATGAAAACCCTTACAATTTTTAAAGCCCACGGAAATTACTTAAAATCTCAAAAAATCGGTTAAAATTCACTAAAATTCGTAAAAATTGTTTGGAATCTTTTGAAATCTCTTGAAATTTTTTGAAATCCCGTGAAATTGTCAAAAGCCCCTTGAATTTCTTAAAGTCTGTTAAAATCTTTTAAAATGTTCGCAGATCTTTTTAAATCCCGTCAGATCTTTGAAATCACATTAAAATCCCTTAAAATCTTATAAAATTCGCAAAAATACTTCTAGTTCTTTCTGAAATTATATACTGCGCAGTTTTTTAAAATTCTTGAAATTTTCAAAAATTATTCTACAAAATTCTTTGAAATCCTTCAAAATGCAACGACTTCTTTTGAAATATTTTAAAATCTCTTGAAATCCCTCAAATTCCCTAAAAATACGTTGAAATCCTTCAAGATCTCTTAAAATCCTCTGAAATCTCTTAAAATCCAATTGAACTCCTGATATTTTGTCGATATATTGAGTAAAAAATATAAAATCTCACGTACTTATCCTGAATTCATTAAAATTCACCTAAGATCTTCATAAATTTTATCGAATGCTTTTGAATTTTCTTGATCCCCTTTAAGGCTAGAATTAGAAATTGGTCACAACTTCTTCGAGTTTCGACTGTGGCAGCCTTGAAAATAATAAATTTGAAATTCGAATTGGGAATGGTCTCATTCCACTTATAAAAGATTCTGTAGTAAAAATGTTAGAAGATTATAATTTTGGTTTTTAAATAACCGGAAAAATGAAAAATTATTCAAGTATATAAATCAGGGAAAAGTCCAGGAATTCTGAAAATGATGCCTTGTAGCCACCCTGGATCAGTCGAATTTTTCTGGCATATAAATGACAAAGCATAAATAGATGGGAGGGTGTACTCTAATAAATAAAAAACTCCCATGGCTACTAAGAAATTGGCTAAAATATGAGAGGCCATATTGCCGGTGCGAATGGAAATGACGACTGTCGCGGTCAGGAGTCCCACACACGAAGGGGTTGTAAAAAAAGGGGGATTGGCTTCTCTCATTTTAAAGTCACAATGGCAGACACACGTCGCTGGAATCTATCCGTCCATTTCGAAACTAAACTAAAACCTCGGATCGTGCATCTGCGTCCGTTTCTGCTTTAATATACCTGAATGAGTGTGTGCATCTGTATGATGTATTACATTATACTATAGGGAAAAATACAAACACAGTCAAATGTAAACTCGTTAGTACGTGCGAGGCACGAACTCAGCACGCGTTTGTCAGCCCTAGGGAGAAAACCAAGCAAGGCGAGGACCAACCCCACCTTTCAGCCCCTTTTCGAGGACCACTACCCTTCCTCAAACATTTTAAACTTTCTCCCCCACCCCCTTGCCTGCTTTGGAGTTTAGTTAGCGCATATGCGCATTTATATACATGTTGCGCGTATACATATGCACGGGCGTGCGCACGACATCGGCGCACAATAGGACCACTACCGTTACGCAATTCTTTTTCATTCCCGTGACAGACGAGCCGCGGCACGAGCGACTCTGCACCCTTTGTTGCGCCGCGCCACTCAGACCACTCCCGCATTTCAATTTCAAACATGAAACCGCGGATGCATTCATTTTGCAAATTTTTGCAGCTCGAGATTTTTTACTTCAGGTGGCACTGTGCGGCGTGCGCTGAATGCAAAATTTAATGGTCTAAATATTTGATTCGATCTGCCTTTCTCAAGGTATTTTCATTTTCTTTTTGTCTGGAAATCATCGGGCTCTAAATGATTGAAGTCTTTGATAAAAAGTGTTTGGTAATGTTGCGGCTCAAGTAAAAGTCAATAAATACTATAAATAATCATTCAAAATATTAACAAAAGTTTTTTAATTTGTTAAAAAACAGATTAAATTGAATGATAGAAATGTCTATCTTCCTAAAATAATGTAATATTACCGTAATATTGCAACTGTATATTATTAATATTGTATAATTTCAAATAGGCCCGCGCTTTTAGGTGCATGCTCAGTTGTAAACTTCGGATTTTGGAAATAACCTTGAAAATTGTCACATCTTATGTGTATTATCTTCTTTTCCATAGGAACTTATCTCTATAATTTTATTATCTTTATTAAATTTTCCTAAGTAAATAAAATGGGCAAAAAAGGCTCTATTGGAACTCAAATGTTAGCTTCTTTTTGAAAATGTCATCCTTTACAGTTCCTTTTCTGCAAGAAAAGTTCCCTTTTGCTGCGGCTCCTTTGGAACCAAAAATCGAGTAGAATAGAAACCCCAATTTTTTCTGAGAGGTATTTTGATTTTTTTGTCTGGAAATCATCTGGCTTCAAATGATTGAATTTTTTGATAAAAAGTAATCGAGAAATAATGCGGAAATTTATTACTCTATAGAAGATAATTCGTTAAAAAAATAAAGAGACAATATAGATAAATAAATCTGCTGCTCATAGAAAAAACTGGGGGTTCGCTAATGCTGCGGCTCAAATAAAAGTTGCCATCCTTTAGAACTGAGACTATACAATAGAACTCTTTTTGAAAGTTCCCTTTTAGTTCGTTTGACATCCGATAGATGGCCAGTCATGGGTGCCGGCGTTTTTAACTGCGCATGTACCGATAAGCGCGGATCTATTTGAAATCAATAAATATTATAAATAATCATACCGATAAATACTAACAAACGTTTTTTTTAAATTAAATTGAATGAAAGAATTACCTTACTTCTCAAAATAATTTAATATTAAGGTAATATTGCAATTGCATATCATTTTAAATAGGCCTAAACTTTTCGGTACATGCGCAGTTCAAAACTCCTATAATTTTAGCATGACAATTATTGTTAATAAATAATTTATCAAATTATGAATAAATAATTTCAGTATCTTACACGAGTAGAATATTGAAATATAGCGATAGAATTTTGTTTTGTAAAAATAAGAAAAGATTCAGTAATAATATTGGATCGTAAAAAATATTGAAAATACTTTTATATACCTTCAAATTACAGAAATCTATTAGAAATTCCTTGAAAACTTTTAAAATACCCTGAAATTTTTCGGACCCTTTGAAACCTTTTCAAGCTATAATACCTTGAAATATTTTAAATCCTTTAGTATTATCAGAAATTACTGAAATATATTGAAAATACGCTAAGATATTTCAAATTCTTTGAAATGTTCCGCAATTATTTGGGTTTCGGTTAAGCTTTTAAGAACTCCCTGGAATTTTCAAAAACGCCCTAAAATCTTTAAAATCCTTTAGGATGTCTTCAAATTATTGAAATGAATTGAAAATTCCCTAGAATATTGTCAAATTTCCTAAAATCTTACAAATTCTTGAAAATCATTGACAATATTTTTAAATTTTGAATATTTGAAAATCTTCTGAATCTCTCAATCCTTGTGAAAAAATACTTTGAAATTCATTAAAATATTATGAAATCCAGTAAAATTACATGAAATCTGATGATATTTTCTGAAATTCTGGAAAAACCTGTAAAATCGTTCCTTATCTTCCGAAATTCTGGGAAATTTCTTAACCCCCCCTATCAGTTTTGGCAAGCCTATTAAAATCATTTAAATCTTCGGAAATTTCTTCAAATTATTTAAATCCATTACAAATTCCCTATGAAGTTTTAAAATGCCCTAAAATATTTTCGATACTTTGAAGCTTTTTAAAGCTATTGAAAATTTCTTGAATTTTTTCAAATACATCAAAATCTTCAAAATTCTTTGAAATCACTTGGAATTGATAAAATGTAATAAAATACTTTAAAATCCTTTGAAGTCCCTTGGAAATTTTTTAGGTTCTTAAGAATTCCTTGAAATTCCAAAAAAGACTCTAAAATCTTTGAAATTCTTTGAAATCACCTCAAATTATTGAAATTGATTAAAAATTTATTGACATCACTTGAAATACCCTAAAATCTTTAAAATTCTTAAAAATCTAAGGTGGTACTTTGAAATGTTTGAAAAAAATCTTGAAAATACCTTAATTCTTGTGAATAAATTCTTTGAAATCCATTAAAATATCATGAAATGGAGTGAAATTACATCTTTAAAACTCGCTCAAAATTTGGTTAAATCTTGAATTTCAAATTCCTGAAATCCTTCAAAAAAGAAAGGCGAAATTGATGAGAGGATTGACAGTGAACTACACAATGGAATAATTCACAATTTAGAGGCATATTCATCAACTTTATAAACAAAAAATACCGATATTTTTTTTTTATATGAAAATTGCCCCACTTATAGTACCACGAACCGAAAAAATTGCAATTTTATACAACAAATTAAAAAAGACTATTGCAAATGATTTAAAAAAAAATTGTGACAACACATGACTTTCAGAGTGAAAATGAATTCGAGAAATAGTAAATTCTACCACACAGAATGATAAAAAAAGACCTAATTTGTGGAAGAAACGTTTTCTAATATTTATTTGCAATTCAAAGGAAGTAATTTCCCGTTTTCGAATAGCCATCAGACGTCCTGGTGCAAGAGCACAAAAGCGAGTCTCGTGCGAGCCAGTAATGGCAATGGACCCGGTTGTGGTAGCGGCTACCAGTTTTTCTCGAGGAGTCGATCGGGACCAACTGCATCCGCAGACTTCGATATATAATGCATTACGCATGCACGCCGGGATGCATTGCATGAAGAGACCAGAAGGTGGACTTGGAACTTGGAACTTGGACGCCGGCACTTTTCTCAAGTTGTCTCGAAGTGGCTTTATAGTTTCACTCTTCACGGCCCATGGTTCAAGCTTATACGAACCTACGCACATTCACACACGCGTATTCACACATGCATGTTCACACACGCATCTTCACACACGCATCTTCACACACGCATATTCACACACGCATGTTCACACACGCATATTCACGCAAGCATATTCACACACGCATTGCGTGCAACCAATTGCATTGGCGGTCTACCAACCAATCGGATTATCCTACGATGAATTCATCCCTTCTCTCCGCTTCGGTCGTCAGTACGAAACGAGCTGCAGTTTGCTTTAAAGATTTCTTTTTTATTTCTTTTCCCTCCCTTTCTGTCTCCTTCCGACTATTTGTGGCTTCTTCTCACTCTTTGTCGAAACTTTTCACCCTTTTGCTGCTTTTCTGCTGCGGATGGGAGAAATCAAAGGGTGCCATCTCGGAAATATATTTCTCAAGCGAAATTAGTGCACAAGGGTGTTGGCAAAACTTCATTTTCGAACATCCCTGATTTT
>CAKNXH010051993.1:12227-34996 GCA_932178445.1 Andricus quercusramuli | reverse complement strand
CTATCTCATTGCCAGTAATTATGGGCTAAGGTTTATTCTACTTGGAGGTATTTCATTCCTTCCTAATGGGCGTGTCGAGTATCTTCATGCTAGGTGATTTGTCATCTGGTGTGATTCCTCTTCCCACTATGTCTGTGTCTTCTAGAGCTCTACTGAGTACATCTGGACTGGTAATCGGGAATAGTCTAGAAAAGCAGTCCGCAGCTTCATTCTCTTTACCTTCAGCGTACTGGACTTCATTCATGTATTGTTCTAATCTCAGTCTTCATCTCAGTCAGCGTTAGCTTGAGTCTTTCACGTTACGGAACCAAATCAAGGCCTTGTGATCTGTCTGAATTATACATTTTTTTCCTAGTAAGTATTGACGGAGTCGTTTGACCGCGCATATAATAGCTAACAATTCCTCTTCGCTAGTGGTATAATTTTCTTCTGCCTTGTTCAATTTTCTTGATATAAACAAGAAGGGGTGTCCGTTCTGTGATAGTATTGCACCTAATCCAAGGTTCGATGCGTCTGTGGTGAGCACAAAAATTTCCTTGAAGTTCCGTTATCGTAGTACAGGTGATGAGCATAGAGTGTTCTTTAGTTGTTCAAAACTTTCAGTGCATTTGGGTGTCCTGGCGAATATGGCTTCTTTTTGTGTTAGCTCGGTCAGAGGTCTTGCTATATGAGTGAAGCATAACATTGTTATACATTGTTTTGCATAACATTTGTTAGCAAAATATCCCAGTTTTGCACACTTGTGGTATGTCATGTCCATTGTGTTGGCTAGTGACATTGGCTGGTTTGGAACTCTCTGTGTTTTATTTTCTTGAAATCCGGATTCTGTATTTGTTGGTCTGAATTCCCTTTCGGATTGGTATTGAGATTCGCGTGTCGATACACTTGCTTGACTCTCGTTTAACCAAGGTCCCATGTCTGTAGCCATATTCTGTGATTTCCTGATATTTGATTGGTTCTGGGCTTGAACCTGCAAGCCTATTTCCCGTCTTAGGTTCATCAGGTATTTCTGGAGGACTCAATTTCTTCTATGTCAAGGGCAGTTCTTCTTTTCATAGGTCCTTTATGTGAGGATTGAGCAGCATGTTTGAGTTCCTTCATCACTCCTCTTAATCAGACACTGAAATTCAAAGTGGTTACAGTCGCTCCTTGTCTACAACTGTCCAGCTTACTTCTGGAATGGCTGACTGAACCAACTTGTTTCAAATTTTCAAGGGGGACTCCATATAAATCTTCATAGGTGCAGATCTCGTTGAAGCAGATTGCTCTCTCGACACGTTGTTGAATTTTTTTGACAGTATCAAATTTAGCAGCAGATCTGGTTGACTGCACTGCTACCTAATTTTTTGGACTTTCGAAATGAATTCCTCAACTGCGGTTTCATCTTGCCCATTTAGGGGCTTAATAGCTCTGATAGATTCGCGAGCCGGGATATTGTACTCGGCTAGGTTTCTTTCTTGTTCCAAGTTTTCCGCTTTTACGGCTTCTCTTCTACGGAAGCGTGTGGGTTGGCGAGAGTTGTCTTCGTCGCTCGCTGAGTTCTCTTTTCCTTCTTTTCGCTACTGTTGACTCATTTCTGAGGGTATGCGGCAGTTCACACTGATTTCCTTCCCAACTTTGCGTTGCCGCTCGATCGCATCTAAAGGTGTTCGCACGCTCAGGTACGTTTCCTCTTTCACTGCTGTACGCACTTCGCTCAGCCCCCTCTTGGTCGCTCGTGAGCGTGTGCGTTGTTTCAGTCTGGTTCCCTCTCTCGCGTTCCTCCGGCTTTGTGTCAGATAGGTTTTGACTATTCTCACTCGCACCTTCTTTGTCGGACGTTAAGATTCCTTTGTATTCCGGCTCCATTTCTCATTTCAATCCCGTTATTCGTTCTGTTGCAGCTATCTCTCTGACTCTTTTTGTATTTTCGTCAGCAAGGATTCCTATATTTACTGTTAAAGACCTGATTTCACAAAGAATTTCTACCAGTATCTGTTCCGTAGTCAGTGGGATAAGGAGGATTGCTCCAGCTCCATAATTAGAACTAGTCTCAGACATAGTTGCTCTTGTGGGGGTGAACATCTCGTCGGCTAATGTAGATAGAGATAATGTAGATAGAGATAATGTAGATAGAGATTAACCTTGCCGGTTCTATCTTCACTAGACCAAAACTTTCCCCCGCCGTTTTTGTCTTGATAGGCCGTCCCGTACAAAGAGGGATGATAAGTGCTTATGCTTGTAACGACACCGTAGTTTATAACCTTTTAAATTTGTTAACTTTAAGAAATGAATGCTTACGGCTGTCCTGATTCCTTTTGATAATTCGAGTGGATGACCATGGACTGCCTTCTTTCCTTATCTGGAATCGCGCGTTCCAGGTGCTGACGTATCAGTTCCCTTGCTGATGTTATGCTGCGTTGCTATGCTGCGTTGTTCCTTTGTAGATAGGCCGTTGCCACTTCCGCCTGTTAGCGGGCCTCGTTCAGTTTCATGAATTTCGGAAATCAAGAGCTTTGCGTTTTAATGTGGCTGTTAAATTCACCAAATAGTTCCAAATCTAGTTTCCTACTCTTCGTTTCTCAAGTGGCTTTCCGTAGAAAAGTCCGGAGTTTTTTTTCTTCCGAATTCCGTAGAATTCTTCCTTTTCCGTTTTCCGCATTTCCGTGGAAAATACGCTTCATCTTTTCTATGAATTCCATAGAATTCCAAGATTCGTTACAATGATAGGCTTCTTCCGATATATCGCTAAAGTACTATCCTGGTAGGATCGCCAAAATGTAACGTGGTAAATAATGAAAGGGTAATTTGTTCAGAGAACTGAATTGCGAACAGCAATTTAGAAATTCTGTATTACTTTAAGGCTAGAAGAGAACTGAATATGCGTCGGGCCGGGACGCTAAACTATGGCCCACGTATTTTAAAGGCGTGCATGGCCCGATGGTAGTTGTAGTTGTGTCATCTGAAACTACGCAATGATATGATACTTCTTAGTGATTTTTATCAGTCTAAGTTTTCAGGCCATGAAACTAAAGGTGTTTAGTTTTGAATGTTCAAATTCGCAAATACTTCTTTGGAAGTTTCCTAATTCTTAAATGCTGAATCAGCAACGTTATTGATTTTGTGATGTTTATTTCGTTACTTAATTTTTATTATTTAACTTTTTCCGGGCAATAAATTTGAAATTAATCAGTTTTGAAGGCTTACAACTCTGTAATTTTACTATGTTGAAGCAAGCATTCATTAGGTTTTATGAAGATCAATTGAAAGGAATGTAAACCTTAAAATTTGAACAAATTAAAAACCCTAAATATGTTGAAAATCCTATCAAAATACCTCAAATTTTATTAAATTTTCTTTGATACTCCTTGAAATATTATAAAATTACTTTAAATCTTCATAATTCGCTGAAATCCAATAGAATCCCTTGAAAGCCCCGTGAAATTCCGTGAAATCTAATGCCACACACTTGCCACAATTTTCTCCTCGTAGCTGCCGTAAGGCTCTTCACTGATTCTTTATTTACTGTTGTTGTAGTTGTATATTTAATCTCTCCCTTTTACGGGTTTGAGGGCCTCCGCTCCCTGTACATATATTTACATTTCATCCTTAGTCTAACTTATTCGCTGCTTATATTCTAATTCTTCGCCTTACATGATAACAGTCATATTAATACAATTATTCTTAACTTTCTACAAATCTAAGCATGAGCGACCTTCCAGGGCTTCCGTTTTCTCTTACCATCAAATGCATTTTCAACGATTTAAAATTTACCATTTTTCTAGTGACTTTCCTTCACAGAGGATTACCCGTTTGGCTCTGCCCTGTTCCCTTGCTTTCTCTTATTTCTTCCAGCTTTTTCATCCACATCACTCCCTGTCCATCACCATCCAAGATCCATCTCACACACTCATCCACACTCAACTGTCCATCTTCCTCTCCTGTACACCTCTCTAACACATGTGCCCATGACTCCACTTCATACCCACATACTCTGCACAGATTTTCCTCTTCATCCAACCAATATCTACAAGCTCTCACTCCTTCTCCGATTCTAAACCGTATCACCCTATTCCATTTGTCTTCCTTTTTCATCTTTTGCAAATATTCTGGTTCCGTCAACCCTTTGACCATCATATACCATCTATTGTACTTCGAATCCATAATTTTTCTCCATCTCTCTTCTCCTTGTCTTACTAATAGCTCTAATTCTATGTTCTGCCAATCCAGAACCCCTTCCTGCATATCACAAACATTCCTCATTTTTGTCCTTTCTTCCTCCCATTTCGAGTTTCCCAAATTTCCTCTCGTCTCCTTGTTCCGAACTTCATCCAAGCATACTTGTGCTATTCTGATCCCCTCCCCCCTTTTCAGTTTCTCTTCAAACCTCCAGGCTCTCTTAATTTGTCTCGTTACCATTTTCTCCCTTCCTAGTTCTTCCCTCAACATGTATCCTGGGCAACTCCAACTAACCCCCATTACCCATCTCAGAAATCTCTCATGCATACTTTCCACTTTCCTATGTTCTTTCCATCCCCAGACTTCTACCCCATAACCCAATACCGTCCATACCAACGCATCAAACAACCAGACCCTCATTCTCCAGTCGTCCTTGAACCTTCTCTTTCCTATACCCCATACTTGGCCCATTACTTTGCTCGCACATTCGATTCTCTTCCTCACCTGCACCTCGTTTCCCCCTCCTGCCTCAAACCAGAAACCTAAGTAACAGAACTCCTCCACAGTTTCCACTGTTTGTCCGTTCATCTTCCAACCGTAACCTATTTTGGTCAGTCCAAGCATTCAAGTCACCTCCTATCAAAACCAACTCTTCCTTCTTTTCCTCCATCCACCTCCTTATTTCTCTCCAACCTTCCTCTTCCCCTCTTCTTCTATATACACAAACCACCGCTATTTTGACTTTTCCAATTACAATCCTTCTTACCATTGTTCCATCCTTTTCCTCTCTATCCTCCTCTGTTCTCCCTTTTACTGCCAGTTCTTTTCTCACCCCCGAGACCATGCCGCCCATCCCTCTACCTTTAACGTGTTCCTTTCTCGATTATTGCATTGTCCACACATACCCTTTAGGTAGCATCCTTTTCATCCCCTTCCAATCCTTCTCATCTGCCCATGTTTCACTCATCATAATCACATCCCATTTTTCTAACTCCTGCCAAAATCCTTCATTCTTGTTCTTCAAGCCTGACACATTCCAGAAAGCTATCTTTACGTTTTTCCCTTCCGTTCCCTCTCCTATCCTCGTTACTTTTCTTCAGCCTTGCTTTTTGGAAACCCCTCTGTTTGCTCGCTAACATCTTTTGTATCTTCCATTTTTCTACCTTTCTCAACTCTTTTTTCCTTCTTCCTTATTTCTTCTGATTCCTCGTCCCAGAACCATTTCTCTCCATTTATCCATAATCTGTCTCTCCCTATCCATACCATGTGCCCCTTTTTCCTCTCTATCCATGCCCTCTGGTCTATTTGCCATCTCCTTTTCCTCTCCCTCCATGTCAGATCCTCTTCAATTCTTTCCCTTCTTCCTTTCAATAATTTTTTGTTCTCCATAATTTTCTTTTTCTCCTCCTCACTCCCTACTTTTACTACAAACATTCCTTCCTTTCCTTCTTTCGTCCCTCCTATCCTCTTAACTCCTTCTACCCTTACCTGCACTCCAATATTTCTCAGAAGCTTTATGATTTCCGCCTCCCCTGTTTCACTCTCCATTATCAATCCCTTAATAATTATGTTATTTTTTCTCTTTGCCTTTTCTTCCCCTTCCAATCTCCTTTCAATGTCACTTAGTCTCTTCTTCAATCTTTCATTCTCATTTTGCACGTTCTTATTACTCCCTATGTCTATTTCCGCACCCTCTGTTTCTTTCCCCATGTGCTCATTCCTCAATTCTAAGTTGTTCACCCGTTCTTCCAGCTGTTTTATCTCAATATTTCTCCTTTCGTCATCCTCCTTCTGTCTATTCTCTATGCTCTCTAGCTTACGCCATACCTTATCCTTCTCCTCTTTCCAGATTTTATCCCACTCCTCCCACTTTTCTCTTACTTTCCTTACTTCCCCCCTTACAGCATTTCCCTGCCTATTCATGTCTTCCAAACTTTTCCTTGTTCCTCTCTAAACCCTTTTATGAGAGCCTCTAATTTTTCAAACATCCCTCCGTCCCCCCTATCTCTATCTGGTGTTTTCCGTTTAGTGAGTTTATTCCTGCCTTTCTTGCTTTCCTTATCCGTTTCTAACTCATCGTCCCCTTCCTCTCTTTTTCTTTTGTCTTCCCCCTCACTACTGGTCACGTTTCCTTTTCTTCGCCATTCTTCTAAACTTCGATTCGAGCCCGCGCTGCCTAGCTTGTTCAGGCGTTGTAGGTTAGAGGGCCTCCCGCCTTTATGGCCCGTACCTGAATCCCTTCTCTCTGCCGTCCCCACCCTCGTCGGCGTCTTAAACGTCTCTTGACCGCTACCGCTACTGTCATCTTCCCCCTTCGCCCCACTAACCGAGCTCGCAACCTCGTCAGCAATTGCCTCATCTCCCGCCTGACCTCTGGCGCCTTTTGCGGAATTCTTACCGTCGACATCTCAGTATCCAACCTTACCCACTGTTCCACGACGCTACCCTCTCTTCACCTGCCTACCTCTTACCCCCCTTGCCAGACAACAATTTTTCACTCCTAACCTCAAAACTTTCGTACACTCCAATTTCCTTTTCTCACACCTCACTTTCAACCTTTACACCCTTGCCTACACTCACCCTTCTTCCTTCACACCTGATCTCCGCACTCAATGCCCTTTCTGCTTCCACACACGCTGATTCCCTTCACCTTTCTTATTGTAGTTCATCACGGTAAACATATTTTGTGAATAAATAATTACTGAATTATACGCCACAAAAATTGTATCGAATAAAAAAACTTTGAATCTCTCAAAGATGTATTTATTTTACAGGATTTAGTACAAACAAGACATTTGATAGTCAGCATGATTTCTATTAAATTTCTTCTGTTTCTAACAACAATGACATGCATGTATGCAGTAGTAACTACAGATTATCCAACTGAAGGTGAAGCAAGAAGTAAGTACATAATTTAAACTCTTATTCGCTCTTACGCCTAAGATTCTATTTCGTAAATAGAATGCAGTAAGAGGGTAAATCTAAAATGTAATGGGATGAAAAACATATAAATCTATCAGTATCGGAAGCAATTGTGAAGTGAATAATGCATTCTTTCGTAGATAATGATTACTAAAAAACAACAAACGTAAAATAATTCATTCAAATTTCAATTTGACAACGCGTATAAGATCAGGTAATTTGTACGTGTAGACGTTTACTGCAGACCTTTTTTTATCTATTTCAGGCAAGAATGATTCGAACGCTGAGACAAGATTTAATTGTAGGAATAGTTGAACTTCAGAGTAACAAGTTATTCAATTTTAAACTTTGCGGCTCCAAACTATATCAAATTGCATGGAGATAGCAGCTTGAGACTCTTTAAAACCAATTTAAACTTTGTTTCATCTTCAATTGTCCTTTATAAAAATCAAATTTAAGTGTTCGAAACTTCCCTATTAATTAACCATTCATCATTTTGACTTTAGAGGCCGTCTTGAATTTTGTATCGATTGTTTTTTTTTCCACTTGCATGGTTTATTTGCATGTCTACGGCGTAAGGTCATCCGCGGCTAGAGACCTGACTTCAAGGAACAGTGTTGCCCGATGTTATCTCGCGTAATTTTCCGCTCTTGCTCACCTTCTAGGACAGAAGGAGCAGAAGCGGATGACGTAAACGTCCCAGTAGCTTCGGGACTGGTTGCTTTAAGGAACCATGATCGTAGCTCCCGGAGCCTACAACTTCTCAAATAATAATGACCGCAGAAGATTTCAGATATCGTATTAAATTAACTTGTAACATCCTTATCTCATCAGTCACTTGATTTAGTCCCTGGTTAGGATGAAAACCCGCAATCACCCGAGAACGAGTTTAAACAAATAGAATAATAATAGAATCCCTCGAATATACAAATGGCTGCAACCCAGTTCGTGAATGCATGTATGTATACCATTAAGCCATTTCCCTTTCGGGGTAGGCGTGAAACTACCCGATTCGGGTAGTGTTTCTAGGTGGATAGTTTCTTGTAGTAAATAACTACAAGTGTATTATTCCCGATCAGTCACCCATCCAAGTACTAACCGCGCCCAACACTACTTAACTTCAGTGATCTAACGAGAACTGGTGTTTCTAGCGTTGTATGATGGAGCAAAAACCAGGCTTTGCCTAATATGTCAAATTAGACACGCTGCTCCTATAAGATCACTTGATTGCATTACAAAAATGCGTCCATGACTGATAATATATACCGGGACAGCCCCGTGCAGACTATTCGAAAATAAAAATCAAATTTAAACAAAAAATGCCTTCCACATACTGGGTTGTAACCATTTTAAGCCAGAGACATTGATTTTAATGAATAATAATACTATGGGATGCATTATTTCTACTCCCGTATTTTTGTTCTTGAAGATTGAGAAATAATGATGTATTGCTAATAAATAATGATCTGATTTTATACTTCTTTGCAGCTAAATGTGGCATAGGGAAGTATTATGGGACTGAACATTGGGATATAGGAAACCAAAACAAATTTATCACTTGGCAATGCTACTGAAATCTCACGGAAGACAACTAGAAAAGAAAAATATTTGAATTGTAATTTTTATGTTTTGATTAATTAAATAGTCTTACCAAATAATCTGTATGATTAGTTGTTCAAACTGTTTGCACCTGTCTGTAGAAATGTATTAATAATAACCATGTAGTGTTACAATTTTGAATTTTAGTCGAGATAAAAAAATCGTTACTTACTTTTAAAAAAATCGTTTATTTCTAGTTTTTTGATTCTTCATCTTGTATCAATTATAATAGTGAGGAACAACTATGGACCGCACGTCGGTCCACCCTAACTCCTCGGCTATTTGTTTGGCATAGTCTCGCTGGATACTCGTTTCTGTTTAAGAGTCTTGGAATGGAAGATACGAAAAATATAGATAACAGACGAAATTTTGCAGACTGAATTTCGCACTATAGAAACATACATGGGTAATATTCACGAAAGTGTACACTTTTGCAATTAAAATCATAAAATTTTTAATTGCATTTTTTTTGCGCAGTAAATATTTTTTTTACTTTGAAAGTACATTACTTACGAAAATGAGACATTATTTTCAGTACAACCTTATAACAAATTTATTATAGAAACTTTTTCAAAAACTTCACATTACGGAGCTGACCATTGCATTATGGAGCTGACCATTTGTATGAATGAGTGTGTTTTCATTACAAATAGACCTGTCGACTTAAAAATACTTTTAATTCTATTTTCTCTTCATATGCTATGCATTTCTTCAGTCTATTTTGATAATATAAAGTACAAAACAAAAAATTAGGCACATGAAATGTAAAGTATATAATATTATAAATACTCAGCATGAAAATCAAATTATCAGAGGTTCATGAATAATTACAACTTCAAGTACATCTTTTTACATAAAATGTGAATGACTAAACTCAATTTCTCCAATATTCGCTGCTTCATAATTAAATACAAAAGTTATAGGTCTGTAGAAGTGACAGGTGAAGAAATTTTCAGTCTATTTAATAAATGCAAAAATATAATTTATTCAAAATAAACTATACAAAACAGAACTTTAACATTTTAATGATCAAACTACACGTATTTTAACATTGACTGATAACTTTAGTAATTTATTTGGCCGCTCAAACACAAAAAAACAACATTTTTCTAAAGATTATAATACACTTAATTAGAGTTAATGAGCAATATGGTGATTTATTTGAAGGCCTTTATTTAACTTGAAAAATAATAAGTTCATTAGTTAAAACTGAACTGAGTAATTGCAGAAAAGAGATAATAACTTGTTTCTAATTCTTTTTCATAGAAAGTTTTTTTGATCGAACTGCTGAGGCATCAATATTTGCAGATTTTTTTGGTCCTATTTTTTTGGATTTAGATTTAGATTTAGATTTTGGATATAGTGTAGCTTAATTGTCCTTTTGAAAAAAGTTTGCAAACTTTACCAGCATTAAGGGTGACGTCATGGTAGCGTCAATGTTCGCTCAAAACGCAAAACGTCAAATCGCTAGATAATTCAGCCAATGATATTCACTTAGTAATCCACAGAAACTGTCATTGGCTGCAATGTCTGGTGATTTGCGGTTTTGCATTTCGCGCCAAGTTTAAAGCTACCATGGGAGGCCACCCTAATAGATTTTATTAGAAAACGTAATATTTTAATTATGGAGCTGACCATTATGGAGCTGACATTTACAACTAAACTTACATTTTTATCTTGAATTTCTTAACTTCTACTTTTTCCGCACATCGGCAGTTTGTGTCTAGACTGTGACGGTAAATAAACTCAAAATCACTTATAGACTTAATTTACTTTAAGCGATTTATTTCATTTTGGAACTGACCGGCTTTTTTGTATGGACTGTTTTGTAAACAAACCATCACAGTTGTCGAATGATTTCGAATAAGAAAAATTCCATTGAGCGCTGGTTAGATAGTTTGAGAGTCAGTCTTCGAAATAATGTCAGTAAATGGCGTTTAAATGAACCGCGAGATTTAAAAATCGTGAGAAGGTATAATAAACAAAATTATTTGAAATATTATGTGACAGAGTGTATCGCTTTATTTAGAAACTTTGACAGTCATTTCTGTAACATTGTAGCGCACTTAAAAATCAACTATATACTTGGATTCAAATAATATAGATACTGGAAGGTAACATTAACTTAGTGAAATAAATTTTATGGATTTGCGCAAAATATTTTAATTAAGTGAATTTTTGAAAATGTATGTTTCTATTTATATCATGATAAACAATACGAAGGTCGGGAGTTTTTTCAAATTTCCACATTTTTTGTTTTCCTCAAGGGATTATTTGTATCGTAAATAAAGTAGATTTAATATTTAGTAAATAAAATAGATGAATAGTAATAATATTTCTAATTTTGTTACTTTCGAGCAATGACAATATTTTTCGATCATTATTTGAATGAAGTGTGAAATGTTTTTGAACCTTGTGCAGACGAGGCAAAGAATGATTCGTCGCCTCAACTGGCCACGAAGAATGATTCGTCGTCTCATCTGCCTCGTTGACTACGCGTTATCCCCTCTCCTGCCTACTGGCCTAGCGCTCCGTCGGGTCTGCTTTCCGAACCGTCTTGTTCTACTTCCGAGCAATGACTCGTAAATACCATATGTAGGTGGGGGTCATCTAGCATGATCCAGAAGACCAGAAGCAGATGACTTAGCCGATTTACAGGTCGATAATATTTGTCGCAGATTGTTTGAATAAAGTCTAAAATGTTTTTCAATCGTGTGCTCGAATTTCTAAACATTCCAATGAATGAAAATGTTTTTCTTATAGCGTTACAAATTAGAAAAAGTGCATGGCAGCTTAGAAAGCCTAATGCGCGCGACATAATCAATTTACGAGTTGACCCTCTTTTTCGCTTATTGTTCGAATAAAGAGCAAAAATGTGTTACAACCTTGTGCTCAAATTTTTGACGCTTCCAATTAACGAAAATATTTTTCTTGTGATTTTACAAATTAGAAACAGTGCTTGACTACTGAGATAGGCGTAATAAGATATAATCACCGAAACATTTGGATGGATATTCATTAGCTACACTCATCTTGGCGACTATTCCTGAACCTACTTGTGAGTACAATAATTAGTTACAATAATTAAGAAGATCAGATCGTTAAAAATGAAAAGTTGCTGCATTTTTGAAATTAACTCGTCATTTTTAACGAACTGATCTTTTCAATTTTTTTGAAAGCACATATTGAACATAAGAAAGTGTTTCTATGCTAAAAAAATTATTTAGTATTTTTAGAGCTTCTAAATTTTTTCTTTGATTTTCAAGTCGTTATACAAAATTTAATTTGTCCTATATACACTCAAATAAAAAATCTGAAAAATACTGTCAAAATTAGGCATATATTATTTGTAAATTATTTATTTTCTGAATTACCTTAAAATAAATAAAAAATTACAATCCTTTCTTCAGAAATTCTTCTCTATCTCGCGTTGTAATGCTAAAAATGGGATTTTTGTTTTAATTTTATTTTTGATGATTAAAACAAAATGTCCTACAAGTTTTCTTCTACATTTTTTACGTATCTAGCGTCTTTTTTCGTAATATTGGAATTTTCGATTTTTTCATATCTCCATATTTTGCGTCCTTTGGTTCGAAGTTTGAATTTTTAGGTTTCAAATTTCGGGCAATTTTAATACTTTCTGAATCATACATGATCAGAACGTGATTAATTATAATGAATTTGTATCTTTTGTTTGGGGAACAACCTTTTTCTACCAATTTTCTTCTACCTTTTGTCGTTTTTCCACAAATTTTTCATTTTTATCTTTAACGTAATTTTTTATGAATAAAACCAGAACTACGCATTCTATCAAAAAGTGATTTCTAAAAACTTTGAAGATGGGTCCTAGTTGCACAATTTCTGTCTATTCGTCTTTTTTCGAATCTTGCATAACTCTGATAATTTTCTTTTTACCGAAAAAAGTCATGAAGATTTAGAAAAAGACTTAGAAAAGTGTGTTACAGCTCGATTTGATCCGTTCATGTTTTTGAGAGTTATCGTGTTTACGGACGGACAGACAAAAAGACAGAAGCCATCGCTAAAAGTTGATTTTCGGCTCAAGGGGGTCTCAAAACGTGGAGATCCGTTGAATAACTGAGGTTTTCCACTCTAAGTAATCCTGCTCATTGTGTTTCAGGTAATCTGGTTTTGATCTTGCTGTCGACTATCTCATTGCCAGTGATTATGGGCTTTAGTTTATTGTACTTGCAGGTATTCATACTGGACTTCATACTTGTATGGTTCTAATCTAAGTCTCCATCTCAGTAGGCGTGAGTTTAGGTCTTTCACGTTATGGAACCAAATCAAGGCCTTGTGATTTATCCGAATTGTACATTTTTTTCCTAGTAAGTATTGACGGAGTCGTTTGACCGCCCATAAAATTGCTAACAATTCCTCTTCACTAGTGGTGTAATTTTCTTCTGCCTTGTTCAATTTTCTTGACATAAACAAGCTGAGGTGTCTGTTCTGTGATAGTATTGCACCTAACCAAGGTTGGATGCGTGTGTGGTGAACACAAAAATTTCCTTGATGTTCCGGAATCGTAGTACTGGTGCTGAGCATAGAGTGTTCTTTGGTTGTTCAAAACTTCAAGTGCATTTGGGTGTCCTGTCGAATGTGGTCTCTTATTGAGTTAGTTCGGTGAGTGGTCTTGCTTTATTAGAGGATTTTTAAAATAAACTTTCTATAGTATCTTGACCGCTTGAGTTCTTGGTGGATTAGGTTGGACTCCATCTTCGGTGAGTAGATGGCCTCGATACTCAAGTTCCGGTCGTAAATACTCGCATATGGTTGGTTCTAATTTGAGTCCCAATGCCTTTTTTTGCATACGATTGTATCGTATTGGCCTTATAGTCCAGTCATCTTAGTCAAAATAAGGTAAGTATCTCGGAATTCGAGATACCCAGCTATAAACTTGTATACAATTTTATTTTGACATCCTAAAACGTGACCCAAAACCTACATATCGTAGGGTATACGCGTCTGTGAAAATCTAGGGTCAAAGGTAAAAAAAATAGATTTTTTGCAAATATCTCGTTTTCTTTGGGGTTTAAGCTATTTGTATTCATCATCAATATTGTAGAGGACAAGATTCTCTACAACTTTTGTTTCGAAAGTTTTTTCAGACGTTGAATCGTTTTCGAGATGAAGGGCAGTGAGCGCGCAGTGATTAACTATGTAGAGTACCATTTAAGGGGATTTATCAGCGTTATAAAATGGATTGGCACTTTCTGGCCGCACGGTGGAATATTGTTGTCTGATATTTTGCATACCTCATCTAAAGATCGATCTCTTTTGTTGTGAAGTCTCGGTCTTTTGAAAAAATGTTTACATTTGACGTTATCAGCAAAAAGAAAAGAACAATAGAAAAAAAATGCAGTGACGCTCAGTACTAGCTGCGAGTGTATTTTCGAGGTCTGGGCAATCGACAACCGTCAAATTTAGGAGGCAGACTCCCCGTGGCGCGAGCGGAGACTCTGGAGCGCGTCGAATTACCCGAAACGAATCACCTTCCTCATTGTTATGAGATGCAGGCCGGTTGAAAAAACTGAAATTACGAAAGCGTCGCGTGATTGAATTTTAATTAGGATACATAGTTTATTTAAATAATTCTAAGAAAGTGAAAAAAAGATTCATGAAAATCGGTTAATATTTGCAGTAATAATAGAAATGTTGAAGTGCACACGATAGTATTTAAAGATACACCGCACTATGGGAGGAACGCATTTTTTTCGTTCAAAAGGTCTTCAGCCTTCAATTTTGCCCCAATCCGCAATTATTATTTTCTTACATTCTCATCTAGAGAAGGTATTGATTTTATGTCAAAAATGACTTTCGTGCATTTCATTAAATGTCGACGTTTTGAGACCCCCTGAGTCCGAAAAAATAGTTTTTACGTCGGTGTCTGTCTGTCGTTGTCGTCGTTGTCGTTGTCGTCGTCGTCTGTATATCAGATAACTTTTGAAAGACTAATCGAATGGGACTGTGCTTTGGCGCACAGTTTGTGGGACCAACAAGAGAGATCGAGTTCGTTAACCAGCTATTTTCGATGAAAATTCAAAAAATTAGAACATTTTCAAAGAAATTTAGACTATTTTTTTCAAAATTCAGAAATTCCATGCACGGCTATCCATAGTACATGGAAATTCAAACAAATTATCACTACGACTTCTGTCGATAAAAAGAAAATTGTCAGAGTTATAGCAATTTCAATATCCCCTCAAAAAAAACGAGAATTTACATTTTGAGCGAAAAAAAGCATAATATGAAAAAAAGTCAGGAGACGAAAAACGTTACTTTTTAAAGCCCTACAAGAATGTCATGACAAATTTTGGAATTTCCTTGATAAAATCGAAAACTAAAATTTTGATCGCACAAAAAATAATGAATTATTACATTCTCATCATAATGAGTTGTAGTTTTTACGTCGGTGCCTCTCTGTCTGTTGTCATTGTCGTCGTCGTCATCTGTATACCGGATAACTTTTAAAAGACTGATCGGATTGGATTGTGCTTTCGCACACAGTTTCAGGGTCCAAAAAGAAAGATCGAGTTTGTTAACCAGCTATTTCGGATGAAAATTCAAAAGGTTAGAGCATTTTCAAAAATTTTAGACCATTTTTCTCAACATTAAGGAATTTCATGGACGGCTATCCATAGTTCTCAAAAATTCAAACAATTTATTTCGATTGATATTTTTCGATAAATTGAAAATTTAATTTTACGATCAAACTATGCAAGATAAGACAAATCCAAACAAAGAAAAAAAAAGATTTTTTGGTTCCTTACCTAGAGGTAGGCCGGGAACTGGCAGATCGGAAAATAGGAACTTTCTATCCAATTCAACGCTGTTGAAGGTTGGTGACCTTCTCAGCATAAAACATTAAACAATTGCGACTCGCTCGATTTCCATTCCTTGCCCGCCCCCCCCCTCCCCGTAATCTTAAGGTAAGAGTATTACGAGAAACTACGCACCTAAAAAAACTAGATATTCTATGTGTATCAGAGACAAAGAAAAAGGGTTGCGAAAGTGGAAACATAGAAAACAGGGTGTTGAAAGGCGGTTTTGAAATATGGTCAGGAGTAGATAGCGAATCACATTGTAGTCGATTTGATTATGAATGAAGAAGTAAGACAGCATCTCAAAGATCAAGCATCAAGAGATGTCAAAGACGCCTTCTGGGACGCTTTAAATGATACAATAAGTACTTGCGATCATGGTGAAAGAATCATTCTGCTAGGAGATGTGAACGGATGGGTCGCTGTCCAACGTCAGGGTACATATACAGAAAGGGTGCTAAGTAAGTCTGGGGATCCAAGAAGAAAAAATTGTAACAGGGAAAAATTAGTTAGCTTATTCGTAGAAAAGGGCATATTTATTACAAATGCTTGGTTTAGACATAAAATGATCCGCATGTACACCTGGCGAAAAGAAAATAGCCACAGTATAATTGACTTCGTTATTGCGGGTGAAAGGCTAAGAGAACTAGTAAATGATACAAGAGTCATGATGGACTCTGAATGCAATACTGACCATAACCTTTTAGTCTCCAAAATAAACTTAGGGCGGGAATAAAGAAGAAAGAGAACCAAACAAAATTCCAATGTCCATTTTTCAATAATCATTTAAAAATGTATCATATATATGTTCCAAAAATGACTTAGATACTTTTCTTCTCCCCTTTTCAGATAGTTGGAAAAAATCATTCCGATAGTAGGATTTATTATAAAGATACGGAAATATACGCTGAAGTAAAGGAATTTTCTTCCTCATTTTGAATGAAATACAAATTTAGTCATTTTTATCTACGGACATAGAACGTAACATATGGTCGTTTCTGCGAACAAAATATTTAAATTTTTTCTTTATTCCAGGGGAACCACTGCACATTTGTAATGATCAAATCTACGGGTTTACGACAGTGCCATTAGATAATCGAGATGGAATCTAACATGACAAACAACAACTGTCAAACATAAAACTAGAAATTTTGGGTAACAATATTTGTGATAGAAAATGTAAAGATTTTCTTCTATTCGCAAATATTCTTCACGAATAGTTTGTTTTTTTGAACCAACAGCTTTTCAGGAAAATCTTCCTCTATCCGAAAACTTGAAAAAATTCGTTAGTTATACAAAAAAAAAACACTATGTCGATGTCGAATGTTTACATGATTAATTTGCTAAGGAGGCCTGAAAAAAGAAGACGAATGCAGATTTGTTTTGACGAATTGGGAATTGCAGCAGAAGTAATTGACGCAGTAGATGGACGGTAGATAAATAGACGCATATCACATTCGGTTTATTAATATATATATTATATCTTAATATTTTGTTTGAGAACATTAAATTATACTATTTTAAAGTCAAAGGGTATAACGGTGATGTCTGGATACCTTGATCCTTATCTTCAGAGGTGAATATAATTTTTTGAAATATGCATAGTTGATACCTTTAATAATTTTTAATTTTTGATTAAATTTTCCTTCTTAGACCTATGACCATGGGAGAAATAGGCTGCTTCCTTAAAATTCGCACTTAATGGATTTTCATATACTTTCACCCTGTAATGCCCCAGTTGATCGCGGGGACTGCTCCTGCCCATCCACTCTCAACTTACTCCCAGCAAGGCCCAAGACGCCGGGGTGAGGATCTTTGGAAAAATTCCAGTCAGAGGTTCGAACAGGACCCACAAGGGCTGGTCAGGGGTGCAGAGTGGTGATGTCACCAATGGTTTTCCAAGAATTAAAAACATTGGCAGGGCCCAGGGTTGCGGCTTGCTTTTATCCCTTTATGGTCGCAATAAATGGCAGCCCGGATTAGTGATTGGTTATGGCCAAGAACGTCTCAAGGAAATGCCAATTTTCATCTGGTAGCCATATTTTGATGCCGATGTTAATAGTGTGTTCAAACCCCTGCTGCAAAGATTTTAATACTCAGTGTTAAGACACCGCAGAAACACGAAAACACGAGAGACCAAAAAAAAAAGGTTCAGGCTTCGGAATAATCTTCGGAGAGATTAGAAAGTGTCAACCGGCATTCTTTTCAAGAAGGCTTCAAACTAGCGGTTTAAGGTGGACCTGGCGTCATATACCTTGGAACTCTTCTCCCAAGGTCTGTTTAAAATAAAGAGGGTGTGAGGTCAAAAAGAAAATGGATGAAAATCACTCGGACGTTACATTATTAGGTATACAAATAAGTTCTACCCGTTCTAAGCCACTTCTTCCTTATTTATGAAAATCTAACAAAATGAAAGTACTAATTAATATAGTGGCCACTGGCTTCTGCTACTGTTCGCGAACGCTCAGAGAATCGATGGACTTCATGGCGGAAGAAAACTTGATCTTCTGACGCTATAAAGTCATCCACCATTTCTCTCACTTCAGCTTCAATTTTAATGTAACATTTTTTCCCCAGTGTGTATACCCGCAGTTATTAGACTATCCTATTTTTGGGCAATAAATTTAATAAATGAAAAAAGTCGGTGCATGAGGATACCTACATATACAATATATACCCTGCGGAAAACGTCAGATTAAAAAGTATTGCTTCGCATTCAAGAGATGTTTTCTGGAAATTTGTTTTGCGATAACCTCGGATTGGGGCGGAAGCACAATACTTCTTGATGAGAGAGTTTGCACATGACATACAAATCTTGAATACGTCTGAATGCGTGTTAATACGAGAGTTAAAATATATTGCAATGCTATAGAATGCGATTGAATGCGAAGCAGAAAATATGCGATTGCTAAGTATTGACTCGCATTCAAGAGATGTTCTCTGGAAATCTGCTTCTCGACAACTTCGCATTCAAAGCGCAATACTTTCGAATAATATTCAATCGAACGTTTTTTGTAGGGTACATAAAATAATTACTCTGTATCTAGGTGATTGAGAACAACTACAAAAGCGTGATGATTCTCGAAGACGACGTACAATTTGTGCCATATTTTCGGCAAAATGTTACCTTTTTATGAAACGAATTTCAGAGACTGAATATAGAATGGAATGTTGTGTAAGTCATTGGATTTATAGTAAAAAAATAATTAATCAAATTCTCTAATTAATTGTTCTCAATTATAGGTATATTTCAAGGAAACGGCTGCAAAGTCAAAATGAGCCCTTTGTTGAAATGTCGCAAAGACTTGTATACGTTGGATACAGTTATTGGACTCTGGGTTATATTTTATCAGCACGAGGAGCAAATAAAGTGCTTGCAGCAGAACCTCTAAAAAACTTGATATTTGTGGATGAATTTCTGCCGATCCTTTTCGACAAACATCCAAAGTGAATGAAATAAAAAATGCAAATTTATAACTAAATACGAGAAAATATGATGAGAGGTCAAACAGCAAAGTATCTCGCCATTTTTTGATAGCACTTATAGTTTTACCATTAAATTTGAGTTTTCATTCGCGTCCCTGCAAAAAACGTCGGATTAAACAGTATGCCTTTGGATTCACGAGGTGTTGTCTGGAAATGTACTTTGTGATAATCTCGCATTGCGGCGGAAGTAAAATACTTCTCATTGCGAAAGTTCGCATATAACCGAGGAGCGACTCACTGCGGAATCTAGCAATCCTAAAATTGTGAATGCGACAATCTGTATTGAATTCTTATAGAAATTTCAAAGATTTTCTTGAGATTGCCGAGAGATCCGAGATTTCCGACCCTGATCGCGATTAGAACTTACGTGGGATTCTTCTCGCGAAATACAGACTCGGTTAAACTGGGCGGCTTTCAAATTCAGTCGGTTGTTCGTTCTCTACCTACGAATGTATGTCGGAATGCTTCATACCAGTTCATCTCTGTCCACACATAGCCAAAGATTTCCAATATTTCTACACGAATACTGGATTGCTGAGATTTCCAAGAGTTCACTCAAGAGTTCTTTCAAGATTTCCCGCGCAGAAAACTGAGATTTCGCAGTGAGCAGCCCCTCGCATATAACGTCTGAATCTTAAATAACTCTGAATGCGAAGTGAAAGATTTCGCTTTCAATACGTGTTAATGCGACAACATTGCATTCAAAGTCCAATACTTTTGGATACTTTTTAATCCGACGTTTTTTGAAGAGGTGATATTTGCGAACCGCTAGATTCAACAGATAGAGGCGCCCCAATCGAGGTCAAGCGTGCATTCTTAGCGATTTCGAAAGTAAATGGCCTCTCATCTCGCTTCTGAAAACAGGATTCCTAATTAAAATTAAAATTAATTTATTATAGATCTGAATGGATGGAACAATTTCCGAAAAGAGATCTACTCGCGCTCTCTGTATCTCCACTTCTCGCTTACCCAATCCGCTAAACTGGAGAAAGCGGATACATAAGTGATACTGAGGATTCAGAACTTGTGCCTCCAGAAGACGAAGTCGAAGACGAAGAAGGAGAAGCAGCAAACGAGATGAACAGTCGGGAGGAATTGTAGCCTATGCAATAATATTCTCAACTATATCATTATATTGACATTATTGTTATTTATAATGAATCTCTTACATGTTATGTTATCTGAGCAGCATTGTCAGTATAAAATTTGAAAACAAATATGAAGGTTTGATAAAAGCTTGCGGTTACTATTATTTTGATTTTATTATTCATAACAATATTTATTATTATCTAATATGGGATGAATTTGAACTGCTATTAAAATGTAAAAAAAAATATTTAATTGAGTATCAGTAAAGCGTAGCCAATAAAGCAAGGTAGAAGCATTCACATGGGAAAATAACCAAACATCTTCGATGGTGACACAAAAAACACAATGAACGGGATCAATGTTATGAAGATCCTTGGTTACCCGCAACATATCGTATCCTCACCCGCTCCCGATAATGTTCAAGAAGGAAGGCAGAGAAGTCGCAACAGCTTTTTCCAAACCTCGGGGCCAAAAAAAGCTGAATTTTGAACTGGTGAAGTTTTTTCGGTAACTCACACGAAGCACGAACTTTCATAACAAAATTACGTGAATCCGGACTGCTTGAATCCAAATTCGAGTGTCATTGAATCAACGGACTGAAAGAACTTTGTTTGAACAGAGATTTTTTCTCACTAGAATCTATATCCATACATCAGTTGTTTTTTTTTATCAAGAAATATGACACTTCTATCAAAAAAGATGAATTGAATCGAATTTAAATCTTTTTTGAGAAAAATAATGAAGACATAGTAATGGCGCAGTAAAATATGGAAATATTTTTTATCGCAAAATTCGATAAAGACTCTGCAAACATGAAAATTCGTGATAAGCTCTTTACAAAGCAGTTGCATTTTTGAAAAAATAATAAAATTTCTGAACAAGAAGATTAATTTTAATTTTAACAAAATTTTCAATAGCGTGAAACGATTTTTCTACAGAAGATTTGAATTTTCTACCAAATAGCTTAACTTTCTCCCGAATTGTTGAATTTTCAAAGCAAAAAGACGAATTTTTTACAAAACATTCAAATTTTCGACTCGAATTTTCACCAAAGCAGTTCAATTTTTCAACCAAAGAGATGAATTTTCAACCAAAGAGATGAATTTTCACCCAAAATATGAATCTTCATCCAAAATATGAATCTTACACGAAAAATATACTTTTGAGAAAGTAGTTCGACTATTAAGGTAGAAGTTGAATTTGCATCCTAAAAAAAAAGAATTTTCAACCAAAAAAGATGAAATTTCTTCCAAGAAACATCAATTTATTGTGGACTAAAAATGAAAAACTCAAATTTTTTCTGCGTCTCGTCGTTTCGAAAAATTTGGGGAGGTGAAAAAAGGGATGAACTAGTCTTCCCGAAAATTCAGGACGACTAGCAAAGCTGATGAAAAATATCAGACTACTCATACCGAATTTCGGGACGACGAGACACTTCGTAAATTTTGATTAACAAAAATTAATTTTTAACCAAAAACATAAATTTTCAATAAAGAGGATTACTTTTCTATCTATCAATATTAAATATTACCAAAATACAAAAATCCTCAACTAAATATGTATTGGAATTTCTCATGGGATTTTCAAACATATAGTTAAATTTTCATCTAAAAAAGATAAACTTGAACCAAAAATGGAATAGTTAACTTTTCAACACACCGACAACTAAGACTTGGTTATTGTGAATTCTCTTTTGTTAAAGCTCATCCAACTTCAACGAATACATTTTCATCACGTATCTAGTATTTTCATTGTCTTGTTTTTATAATTAAATAAAAAGTGCGCATACTATAAAAAAACATTTCGTTATTAAAAAATTTTATTTTTCATTCTCAATGCTATTTTTTGGTTGCACAATTTTTTTTTATTCATTTTGGTATATCCAATTAACTTAAATGTTTTTTTTCTCAATAAATTCGCTTCTTTAATGGCATCGAGACAAATTTTGAGTTTTTATTTTTATTATTTAACTTCCATCAGAAGTTTGAAGTGTTCTCTATCTAGGAGAATTAAAAAAAAATTATGTTTCTTTTTATTTCATGGTAAACAACATGAAGATCGAGATTTTTTTCAAATTTCCAAATTTTTTATTTTCCTCAAGGGATTATTTTTATCTTGTATAAAGTAGGCTAAAATAGATGAATAGTAATACTTTTTCTAATTTTGTTACTTTCGAGCAATGACAATATTTTTCGGACATTATTTGAATAAAGTGTGAAATTTTTTTGAACCTTGTGCAGAGGAGGCAAAGAATGATTCGTCGCCTCAACTGGCCTCGAAGAATGATTCGTCGTCTCGTCTGCCTCGTTGAATACGCATTATCGCTCCTTCTGCCCACTGGCCTAGCGCTCCGTCGGGTCTGCTTTCCGAGCCGTCTTGTTCTACTTCCGAGCAATGACTCGTAAATACCACATGTAGGTGGGGGTCACCTAGCATGATCCAGAAGACCAGAAGCAGATGCCTGAGTCGATTTACAGGTCGATAATATTTGTCGCACATTGTTTGAATAGAGTCTAAAATGTTTTGAAACCTCATGCTCGAATTTCTGAACATTCCAATAAACAAAAATATTTTTTTCATCTAAAATAGATGAATTGTGAATGTTTCTAATTTTTTTACTGTCGAGCAATGAATCAAAAATACCACATGTAGGTGGGGGTCTCCTAGACTAGCATG
>CAKNXH010051985.1:29677-44500 GCA_932178445.1 Andricus quercusramuli | reverse complement strand
TGTAAGAATATGACAATCTTAATATTAGAATATCGTTTTTTCGGTGTGTATAGTTTACAGTTCCACAATTGATTCTTATTTAAGGTGAATAATTGTACTCGAATTTTGTTGAGTTAATTGGAATTTCTTTGGCAGTGAATTTAAATTTACATCTAGTAAATTTAAACTCAAATGAATTCAAGAGATTTCTGAAGGGTTTAGAGGAACTCGACGTGATTGCAGCGAATTATAGTAAATAGATTGTTTCTCTGTCATGATGAGCGGCATTACCGTACATTAGATCAGGCAAAACTCGTGAACCAGATTTTCAGGTATTAAACTCCATGGTCCACAGATTCACTTATCGCCGCACATGTCTGCCATGTATCTTGCAAACGATCTGCAAAACAGTGTTTGAACTATAAACTTTTCAAAAGATTATTTTGCATGAAAAAACGATGTAGAACGTTCTTTAAAATCCTCCTTTTTATAGGTTTTTCAGTTATTTGCGATTTTTGATTCAGCACGAAAAACTATTACGGAAACGACACCTAAAATTTAAAACCTATGCATAGGTCATACATATTATTGTCTTTAATGTTATTACCAAAATACTTATTTATTTTTCGGAATTTTTCAAAATTTGCTTATGGGTTTTGAAAACGGAAGGAGAACTTTATCTTGATCCGTAAAGAATATTAAAGTATCTTACTTAGCGAAAACAATGTCAAATAAATAAAAAAAATTGAAAAGTTGTTTTCACTTGTTCTTAAAAGTTGTATAGTCGCTCCTTAAATAAAAAAATGTGCAAGCAAAATGTAGAACATAATTTCCACAGAATTTGCGCAGAGTGTAAAATTTGGACAATAATTTGTAAATTTACGGTCTGCCGCTAGGACTACAAATAGTGTAAAACTATGTATTTTTGATGTTTAAGTGTGATAAAAATTTCTTAGGTTATAGAGACTGCAAAGTTGTAAAGTAATACATTTTATGTGAAATGAAACAGGTTTATGCTTACGCCGTACCTCAAAGACAGTTTATCGACTACAGTAAGGACACTGAGAGGCCCGTTGCCTACTACAGAATTTCCGAAGTACCAGCGAGAAAACCGGGAAGGGGTGAAATGTTCCTTGGTCCTGAAAGGAATCGGAAGCTCGTCAAACTCAACAATGGCCACAAGGGAGAAGTGCTTCTGGAGCTTCGTGTTACTGCCAACAACGACGTCGTCTGATGTTCTCTAGAGTATATCTAAGTAGCTTCGTTTTCTCGCTTGCTTTCTAGTAAAATCACAACTATAACTTATTTTGCAGTCAAAAACTCATTCTTCAATATTCACTTCTTTTATCTATCCATAACGATCTGATATAATTTGTTCGTAAGTCCCTCCCCCTTCTCATCGCTCAGCCCCTATACATCTCACCCCCTTCCCTTTACATCCCTATACCCACCGACCTTCTCAGCTTAAAGCCCCTCTCGCGTCACCTTTATATCTTCACTACCATTGCTCCTCTTACCCTTCTATCCAACTCACTCGTTACCTCCTTGACATTTTTCCCTATTCTACACTTCTTTTGTCTTCACTAATTCATCCTAACTCGCTATTATATAAGTCCTTTCTGAGAATCACCCCTCTCTTTCTCGCTCCCTACCTTCTAACCATCCCATCTACCCACCAACCTCCTCTCTCCAAATCGCCTGTATTACACCACGATTGCCCTCTACGATCTACGGCCTACGCTGCAATTCCCCATAATTCTTTACCTCTATCCCTCTAATGTAAGCCCCTCCCGTCTTCTCCTTAAACCCTCTGCCCCTCCTTTTAAAATAGTATGGAAAAATGTACAGTATTTCTCCACCACCTCCACTAGAATAACTTTCTCATCTCCCCTTTCGTTCTTCTCCCTGCTTTCACCCCTCGCAAGCCCTAAGGTGAAGTAAGATGAGGTAAAACATAAAATAAAAGACAACATCAGCGACCAAAGTTAAGATAAAAAAGATGTGATAAAAGATAAATCTAAGAACCCTTCTTTGAGGACTCTTGTCAAGCCGGAGGTCAAGCCTTTACCGATTTTTATAAAATTGGGTAAATGCTTGTCAAAAAATAAATCTATTTTTTCAATTTTGATATTATATTAGTTTATTTGAGGAATTAAAGATCTCAAAAGTTGAAAAAATAATTTCCTATGTTCCTTTGGTTCGATTATGGAAGGGAAAATGCCAAGTGTAGCTCGAGTATATAACAGTGGGTCGTGCCTATAATATAGAAAATGAAGGGCTGAGTATAATGAAAAGAAAAAAAGAAGGGAGCGAAAAAGGTGAATCCTTCCCTCTTTCCGTTAGGCTCGTGTGTTAAAAATAGATTGGCGAATAATGATAACTATGGGGTGCAGAATATGACATTTCTGTTCGTCTCGAATGTTTTCTGATGTTTATGTTATAAGAGCTTTTGCGATTATAACGAGGTATCGCAATGAAAAGTGTCTTTGAAAAAATCCTACATACATGAAAAAGTATTTTTTAATATAAAATTTTTATTAAGTTGATACTAAAATTTATGAAATATTTACTCTAACCAAAAACGTTTCTAATTCTTAATTTCGTACCAAAATTGCCCCAAAATTGAAGTTCAGGATTAAACGTGGTTTCGATTTTTTGGTATGTTTAAATTGCAGGTACATATTTGTGGTTCCTTTCAGTAGATAAAAAACTCTAATCCAACAATTAAAAAAGCTTTAATTTTATCATTAGAAATGTACTAAAAATCTAACAGGATAAGTATTATTGCACATTTTCTAAACTGTAAAAAAGTGAAATGAAATAAGAAAATGTTTTTGGCTCACCCAGTAAGTCTTATTCCGAGGGGTTGTTGCAATTATCACTTTGCACTCGATGTCGCTTTGTTGAAGTGTTTCCGCTTACCCAGGGCCATAAAGTAATTAACGAGAATCGATTCGTGACTTCATTACGGGTTCGCTTGAATGAACCTTCCGTCGAGAATCGAGTCGCTGATTTACGTCGGTTGGGTCGAGAATGTCAAGATAAGCATGCAACAAAAACTATAGGCACTCTGAACTCGTACAATTGATCGGATGACTTTATTACACGTCGAATTTACAGCTCAATCATGTCATGTTAATTTGTGATAATACATACAAGTACATTGTGACAGCTAAAATTATATTTACAGAGCTATATCACATAAAATAAGATTGATCAGAATTCTTCCATCAGAGGCACCAAAAGAGAAAAGTGTACAACTGTGACCAGAAACGTTTCTAATTTCAAATTTCGCGCTACGCTTGGCCCAAAATTAGGCATTTTCACTTATGACGTCAAAGCAACATTATGACGTCGATCGCTGGAGCGATCACAATAATACAAAATGCATTAGGCTGAATATTATTTTTGTAATATCTTTCTAAAAAATTATTTCTCACTTCGAGTGTATTTGGAATTAGTTTTTAATCTTCAAGAAATATTTAATATAATACTGTCTCTGTTTAGTTGAAAAAATCTTTAAAAACATAAACGCAAAAAGTCAACTTGTGTAACAGAATTGCACAAAAAGCCTTAAAACGAGAAAAGTATGTTTCCAAAAATCAGTGTGACAATGAACCAACTTTTTTAGACAAAATTGTACATACTTTTTGTCCCATGCATGACTGCATGTAGTATATTGAAAGTGAAAATATCTCATCAGGGTCCAGAGATTATTTTCAAGTGTGTCATTGTGATTTAGTGGCACCAAATTTTAATTTCCATTTTGCGCTCTAAATAGTTTTTTCTATCCTAAAAGATCATTTTACGAAATCCTGTGAATAAAATTTACGAGATTGAAAGTATGTAAATATTTTATTAGTTTGAAAAGATTTAGAAGGGAATCATTAGTGGAAGGTCATAAATGAAATTCTTATTCTTCAAAGAATTTTTGGATTGGCGAGTAATATTTTTCAGCTTGGTACGTTTCAGTTGCAAAAGGCTAGGATTAAAGGTAACGTTGCTGTCACATCGAACCGAGATAAAAGTGTTTTTTTTTTCATTGCAATTGCACAGAGATAAAAGGTGCCGCCGCTTTGATAGTGCGACACGTATGCAATGTTACAGGAGATATGCTTCTGGCGATTTTTTGTCTCTTCAATTGAAAAAAATCACTAATTACTCTGTTACTTGGGGAGAATGCTGGAAACTGGATTCATCTTTTGGCTCTTTGACGTAATCGACCACGAGTTCTAGACCAATTAGAGCACGAAGATCTTTCTTTTCTTCTTCAGGGCTCGATGATGACTCTCTTTTTGACGAATTCGAGTCTACAAATGTCATCAGAAGGTTCCCAATTATTGTTTAATGTCTCAAATATAATGAATTTTTGAAAAATTGACTTTGTTGGGCATAAAACATTCCTCATAGCAACAGCATACTAACTCTGCTTCTTTCTACAAATAATATTTCTCTTGACTAGTTTCTCTTCCAAGTCAGGTAAGGAACAGCAGCATATAAAGAAACAGAGTTTGGGGGAGACAGGTCAGGAATGAGAGTTTGAAGGGATAAAGACAATATGAATCATGATGGATTGCAGAGGAAAAAAGCGTCATATTCAGACATTTTTATTAGGATGAAAATCGAGGTCTAGTGTAAAAGAAAAGTCAAACCTAAATTAAATAACTTAAAGGCGAAGATAAGCGATTTGGAGAAAAGAAAAGTACTGCCTTATAGTTAGAAGTGGGATACGAATAAAAATTGCATGCGGGAGAGAGAGGCTACTGAAAGCCTATATACGAGAATAGAGTTTGAAAGAAAATTTAAAAGTGATGCTAACAAAAAAACTCAAAAATGCCCTGGCGGACCGGCTGAAGGTGAGCATTACGCTACAGTGTAATGGTAAAGTAATGCTAAATTAATGGTAAAGTAATATGTCATTATAATTATTAAAAGCAGCAAAATAAATATGTAAACTGTTGCAATTATAATAATACGTTGAAATGCACGTTAAATGGTCATGCTGTAATTGCATCAAGTTTCTTTTTCAGCGTTAAACAATAAAAAAACAAAGTGGCTGTAATTGAAGTCGGGTCACTACATGTTGGCAACCCGCTTGAAGCCGCTCGATGGTTAATGGAAGTGAATATCACACTGCTAATGGACGTGAATATCACACTCGAGGAACTACATAAGTCAGATAGTTAAAAAAATAATAAATGTGCTCTGGAAAAAACGAAAATTAACAGACGCATCGGAAACGGCAAGGATATATTCTATATACACAAACGAGGGGAAGAAGAAGACACGGAAAACTATAGAGGCGGTTCCTTGTTACAAGTAGGGGTAAATAGTATGACTAAAAACTATGAACAACAGAATAATAAGGGCATGTATATAACAAAGTGAACTAATAAGAGAAAACCAGGCGGGATTTCTTCAGGGAAGATCTACTAGAGATCACACATTTGTACTCAACTCATTAAAGAATAATAAGTTTAAGAGGGAAACAGAGATTTGAGGTTCGTTCCACCAGCTCCCCCTCTCCTAATAATTTGAGCCTTTTTTCAGCTCACTGAATTGTGCCACAAATTCGCTCATATGCAAACTCAATCCAAATTTTGGCATCACAAAACCCTTTGAGTTATAGCAAGTGTTACATGGGGGGAGAGCTGTTAACACCCCACGCCCATTAACAAATAAAATTTAACGTTGCATGACCTTGAGGAACTCCAAATGCTGGTGCAACGGATCTATAGACATTTCATACAATAGATAGAATGTTCCTTTGTGAGAAATTAAAGAAAATCGGAATTGCGGGAGAAAAGTGCTAAGTGTTCGTCCCGGACCATGAGAAGGGTGCGAGAAGATAGAGCAAATGTAGAAGTATAACTCCTCAGATAAAATCGAGAAACTGAGCCGTTTTCATATGGGCGTACACATAAAGAGGATGACTGGCAAAGGAGAAATATATGAGGGATGGTGACGAGAAATGGAAACAATTTTGGATTAAAATTCTTGGATAACCTAGCATCGGTAGCAGACACCGTTGAGGGTTTAACTGTTATGATTAGGAGCCTAGAAAAATAAATGCAAAGGAGCACTGCCGTACTGCTCTATCGACATTTTGCCGCAAGGCCTGTTTACCTCACGCCATAACGTGAAGGTGACATTTACGTCAAAACTCAGGTAGAGCCTTCCTTCAAAAGTAGGACAAAACAAGTTTGAGTTTTTTTTTTTAGTATAAAGAAGACAAGAGAAAGAATTAGACGTGGTAAATGATAGGGAAAGCTCAAATAGAGACAAATGCGGCCTGCGGGGGTGATGAAAGGAGCAGGTTTGGATAATCTAAATAAGAGACTGTATATTTATATTATATTATTATGCATAATTATATTATTATATTATGGATACGCTATAGCTAAAGCGAGACAGGTGGTACGGTAGGGGGTCAATATTATGAAAAAATATTAATTTTTTAAAGTGATTTAATAATTACTTTAATAATTCATTTTCTACTCAAAATATTCTTCCTTTCATTAATTCCGATTCGTGCTTCGTCTTATTTTTTAATTTCACCACTGGTTACCTCCATCACAAATAAATCACATATATTTAATATTCATATATTTCATATACATATATTATACAAAATTCATGTACTTCACTGTTAGAAATTTTCAGTAAAGCCTGACTGCGCCTGACTAAAGCTTTATGCAGTAACCGTTTCAAAATATTACTAAACAGAAACGGAAATTTTAGAAACGACAACTGCCTAAAGCTTTTGTCACATGTTTCAGAAAATTATGTTTTTATTTGTCCAGACAATATAAATAATTCTAAGACAATATAGGTAAAGTCAATATGAACGAATTTTTATGTGTACATATTACAATAAGTCTAACAGATAAACCTAGTGATACTTGCCGCAGGGACGATTTTTCGACATACGTGCAGGGAAAAATAGCCTCTATAACAAATTTCACTGACTAATTTTTTCTGCTAGACACCATCATTGTATCGGATGTATGATCAAAGCCCATCTTTTATGATAATAAATTGTGTTTTTGCACATTAAATACACTGGGGTATACGATATATCCTAGATACATACGTAGCCGTTTTCACAAACTTTGTTTATATTGTCTTGCTATATTTAGATTGTCAGGACAAATATAGATTGCGTATTTATTTTTTAATTAATAAACCAAAAATTTCGCACAAATTTTTCGTTTTTTATGGACTCAACCGCATACTGTACACAACACGACGAGCACAAAGCCAGTCGAAAGCCTTCGCAACAAGACGCGTGTCTATAGGTGGACTCGTCGGTCAAGCACGAGGTCACCGACGTTTCGAATATATTCACAGAATGTCATTTTAAAACTAATAGACTGTGTAGTTAACTGTGTATATTAAAATTATTTTTTGAAACTTTTTCCACCTATTTATCATAAATTACACGCCCAAAGGACAAACCTCGCCGAGCAGACAGCTTTTCAAGCAGTGTGCAGAGTAGTAACTGCTAACAGTGTTGGTGGACTTCCTTTTGATCCGATATAAGTTTTTCCTTTGAGCACGCGTCTGACAAAATGATGTCTAGTCTTTGAATACGCCTTGAATCTTTATGAACTGTCCATGAAACATCAATTTTAACAGATATCATATAGGGATGTCCAAAAGAGGATTATATCCCTGGTACCCACTGGTTTATAGAAGTAATCTCTCTTGAATATTCTACATATATAGGAATGCATAAATTAATTAATGAGCAATATGAGAAATACAGAGAATCATGAAGAAACGTACAAATGACTGTTAAAAAGAAATCTAAGAATAAATGAGAATAATTTTTTGTTTAAATATATATTTGTTCGTGCATATAATAGATATGATAATAATGGCACCGTGTTTTTAATCCGAGTTTTAAGGTTATAAGTAAGCATGTTTGGGTCATTCTGGGTTTCCATAGGGGGTGATACTTTAACCTAGACTTTAGGGGAATGTAAAGCATGTGGAAATCCCATTTGGTATGATTAAGGTGAAACAGATTAATCTTTTTGTCTAGTTCTTTGCGTAGATATTGTAAAACAAAGATGACACTGTACAACATTTTGCACCTTTTTTTTGCTTCAGAAGGACCAATATATCATTTCGATAGGCTTTATCCAGCAGATTTAGAATCTGGAAAGGAAAATGTTCCATCACGTAAATCTTGTTTGAAAAACTTTAAATAACTTTCCTTACATAACGTTACGTAAAGTTATTTACGTTAAAAAGTTCCTCGCATTTTCTCAAAAATGACCATAAACGTTGCTTTTTAAAACTTTTGAACCCGACCCGGTTTACAAATAAACGTGACACAATGGAACTCTTCGCTACTGGATTCGTAATTTGTGGAAGAAAAACATTATCGGAATGACCTATTGGTCCTTCAGAAGCACAAAAAAAAAGGTCCAAGTTATTGCAAAGTGCAACAAACAAGACTGCGGACGATGCGCGCGCATGAAAAAAGCTGTGCGTAATTAATCTCTGAAATGCTTCAAGGTTTAAGCTTTCATTTAAGCCTTACTAGAAGTCCTTAGCACGTTTGGTTGGTTCCCTACATTGATGAAAAATTGGCCAAATTCTTGTTGTTAAAAGATTTTTTTTAGAAAAAATTGTATTTCGATGACACAAAAAAAAAGTCTGCCATAATTCCTTTTACTGATAATTATAAGTAAAAGGAATTATGGCAGACATTTTTTTTAAGATTATAATTTGAAGATTTGATTTTATTGGAAGATTACACACTGTAAAAACTAGAGATCTCTTTTTTTGCGGTATCACATTTTTTAGGTATCCTGTTTTTGAATAGGCGAACTTCATACTGTTATTTTCAATGTAAAACAAATGAATCTGGGTTTCCACCAGCGGTCTGATTTTAGTACCACTCGAGACTGTTTTTTCTGAGTCTTATTTAATACGTGAAATTAGCCCTAAAATAATACTTTTTTTACAGTGTAATCTTTGTACTCTTTAGATTATGTATGCCAAAAGTAGACAAAAAGATTCATCCACTTGGTCTCAATTTTATAACTAGAATTTTCCCATGCTTTGTATTACAGTCTTAATATATCGGCATTTTTCTTATTTTTTCGTTCTTCATAAAAAAGAAATTAAATATTTGGTTAAAATATTGGTACCCTAAAATTTATTCAAGAAAATATTTTTGGAATATGACGACATGCAACTTCTTCTTAAGCGTTTTTTTTCAATTTTCAGTTAATACCTTCTAAACTCAGGGAATTTTTGTATATACACACATATTGTAAGTCCAAATGAAAAGAGACCAGACTGTAATTTATATTTTAGAAATTAGGAGCGTTTTTTTTGTAGTCAAGGTCGAAATTGTCAATTTTAGGTTTTTGTGGGAAATCATACTTCAGTGTATGCTCTATCGGGTGAAATTATACTTATGTCGTGGAAGTGACCAGAAGTTAGTAAATGTCATGTTTGAAGAAAAAATATATATCATTTTTTAACCTAAAAAGTTCGTTTTGGGCCTAAGGGATCAGAAATTTATCTGGATATATCGACGCCTTCATTTAATGTTAGTATATTTGCTGACAGCGTCGTATAGGAGACTATTCCCTATTCTTAATTGCTTATACGCAGCGCATAGTCTCATACAGGGCGCTGTCAGCAGATAGACTTATATTGAATGTACGTAACTCCAGAGCAATAATCTAGATCCTTTTCAGTTGTTCTTACATATTTATAGTGTTTTTGTTAGTAGATACTTGGCGGAGATTCACTGCCACGAATCTTCACAAGTTAAACAATTTTTAGTTATTATTAACAACTACAAATATGAGAATATTAATATGAACTTGATATATTATTTATATAAGGCATGTATACACCGAAAAAACGATATTCTAATATTCAGAGTGTCATATTCTTACACGCATATTCTTAGTAATATTCTTAATGAAGTAAGCGAAATTCTCAATTTAAGAGTATCTTCTAACCAAAGGACGAAATGCGCCTTGCTCTGTTCAATCGTTTCTTTTAATGTTTTGTGAGACGTGATTTTCGATCAGTTTTTTGAATTCGTAATAAGTGACAAGCTCGAAGAAATGCAACCAATTCTAATGATAAATCGCGTGTGCACATCCATCTGCTTCTCTTTATAGAAAAAGTTAGAGTGAGAAAGGTCTGATGTGACAGTGAGGTTGAATACCGTTGTACCACACCGAGACATAACCTCTCTACATTATTTATTCGTTGGCGTGTGAAATATCAAACTTTTCTCACTTTATACGTTCTCTGCGAAGGGAAACATATAGAGTTAGAGATGTGCACATGCGATTTATCCTCAGAATTGGTTGCATTTCTTCGAGCTCGTCACTTATTATATACAATTACTGCGACAGATTTCGGATGCAGCTATATTCTTAAACTTAGTGGGAAATTCTTACAATTAGACAAGCATATATATTCTCAAGGTAAGAGGGCCTCCATCGTACATTAAGAATATATTCTTGGCGCCTATTTAGGTTGCAAATATTCTTAAACTTAGTGGGAAATTATTAAAATTAGAATATCGTTTTTTCGGTGTAAGTTAATTGAAATCATGGATGGAAAAGAATTCAAAATCATTGATCGTATTAATAATAGCAAAGCTCCAAAAATACTGTCAAATTTTGGCTCATTACAATAATTCCCAGGCTGTCCAATTTTTATCCAAAACTGAATCAAAATGTAACACTTTGGGATCTAATATGAAATTGTTGATAAAACATGAAATTTGATGTATGCGATTTCTTATTGTGATCTAAAAAAAATTACAAAATATTTTCGGGTTATAAAGAACATATAAACTCATTTTAATCATTTCTTACCAATTTTAGTCAAATTTAGGTGTATCCTGCTACTATATCGCTCATGCCGCAAATAAATGCATGAAAAAATGCTAAGGTCATGTTTAAAATAGAATTAGAAATAAGTAAAATTGATTCCATAGAATTCAAGCACATTAAAAGTAATTCAAAGAAACAAAAATAACCTAAAAGAATTAGAAAAAAATGAGATGCAGGTGTACACCTCAATTCAGTAGTTTGGCCTTGTTGGGATATCCCTTGGATATATTGCTAGGATGTCCCCAGGATATATCGAGTCATAAGTGTGTTATCCCGCAAAATCCTGTTGCCATGAGGTCAATTTTTAACTCTTCGCGAATAAATATTATGGTAAGAATCAAGTATTGAAGAATTTGATCATTTAAACGACAATTTCGAAGTTAATTTAAAATGACTCATGCATCCTTCGCTTAAGTCCCAGCTCAATAAAATTGACTTGAAACCTGAACAAGAGACATCAAATGTAACAGGATTAGAAGAGTCACGATATTCTGGATTCCTCTAATTGCAAATAAAAAAACTCGCAAAGTTTCACTATTCACTATCCTCTGACACATCACAAAGCACACTACCTTCTGAACATTTCTGAATTTCTTCAGCCACCACGTCGGTGATCTCGGTCCTTGGTTCTTCCTCCACTTCTCGAATGTCCTTATAGGTCCTCGTGATATGTTTCAGAATATAATGCGTTCCTCGATGATTCTCCTCGTTCGATCTGGACGCCGAAGCTTCATCCCTCGTCAAATTCAATGGTCGATTGTATTCCTTCGCTTGAGGCACACTGAAAGCAGAGCTGTGCTTGCTTTTGAACGGCAATTGCCTTTCACTCAACTTCCGATCCCAGATATGTCCAGACACACGAAGGTCAATAAAAAAATGTAGCGGATCAATACCAGGATAAGATTGAGGCATCGGATAAGGTGGATACCAAAGAGGATTTGGCAAAAAATCTGGATTTGGAACGTTATCAACATTTCCAGAAGGTAATCCAAAACCCTTTACCGTCTGTAGTTCATCACCTCTTCCAGGCAATGCTGGTAAAAAATTCCTTGGGTTGAAATCCAACTTGTTTTTCTGCTCATTAAAAAAAGAAAGCTCGTTATTGGCTTTGGAACATTCTTCGAAGCTATTCCTATTACTATAAGTACAGCCTTTCCTCTCTCCGGATTCTTCTGGTTTGACCTTCTGCAATTCAGTAGAGAAAATAGATTCCTGTTGACTGGGAATTCGATCTGCAAAGTAGTTTTTCACTGGTTTGAATTCGGAGCGATTTTCATCAACGGGTCTGAGGACTTCCGAGTTGAGGTCTTGCGATTTTTGTTCTAGACCCACAGGGAGAGTATTGCCTTCGTTATCATAAGATTCGAGGGACTTTTTACGATTTTCCGTGTGTGTAGTCTCTGGGAGATGTTGATTTTGCTGCTGCTGGGCGTGAAAGTATTTTTCTGGTTGTTGCTGGTGTTGATGGGTGTGATGGTGATTTCGTTCTTTAGTAGTTAATTCTAAGGGTCGGTCTCGAGCATCCCTCCAGGATCGTTTTCTACGTCGTGGTGCTCCAGGTAAGGGACTGATTGGGGAAGCTTCGGCCTTTGCCTGGACAAAGGAGCGGAGCATTTCGCTGAAGAAAAAACTGTGTGGAGTTAGGGGCACATTGTAGAGGTAGGGTGGTGTTGCTGCTAATAGGCGAGAGACCAGGTCACCTCCGGAAAGTGAAGCTGGAGTTTTTAAGGTCGAAGGATCTCCGGCCGTCGTCGTCATTCTGTAACAGGATAAATAGGAAATTATTAAAAACTAAAATTAATAAACTGACACACACAAATATATATATATATAAACATATGTTACAGTCAATGTCGGAAATCAGTCATTGTCGACAATTCCTATAGTTAATGTCGACATTGAATGCTGGCATTGGTCATTGTCGACAATGACTAGTCAATGTCTATCCCAGAAACTGAAGTTCGAAAATTTCCAACATTGACCGGTCATTATCGACAATAACTACAGCCCAGCGGTCAATGTAACTTTGCTCCAATTCTTCAGAGCTGGGGGCAATTAGGACGGCAGGTGCCTAACTTTATGATTAATTATTGATCAGGTACGTGAAGGTATCCTGCAATGATCCTTTGCTATATATGTATATCATTATTTAAACAATTTTTATGAAAAAAGACACATTTTTCGTATTTCACAATGGGTAGGCTCCATTTTTTTGCAGAACCGACCAAAAATGTCTTGCCAATGACTTCTTGCGGCCATTTTTTCCAAATTAATAACATCTGGTAATTATTTGAACAATATTTATAAACAAATTCACATTTTGAACATTATTCCACAAATAGGGCCAATTTTTTTCGGAATCCACTAGAAATGTATCGTTTGCGACTCCTAGCTGTAATTCTGTTCAAATTGATAAAAAAATATTAATTTTTTAAACAATTTTCATAAATAAATGCACATTTTGACCATTTTTCCAAGGATAGGCTCCATTTTCTTTACGCAATCACTTTTGCGGGATTAGCCTTATTTTTTGTGTGGAGAAAGCTACAAATGTCTTACCAATGACTCCTTGTTGCCTTGTTTGTCCAATTAACAAGAACTGTTTATTATTCAAACAATATTTATGTAGAAATGCACAGTTTGACTATTTTTCAATGAAAAGTATTAATTTTCTTTGCGGATTCAACAATAAATGTCTTGCCAATTATTCTTTCTTGTCACATTTCCTCAATTAGGAAAAAGTGTTAATTGTTAAAAGAATATTTACAAACAAATTCACAGTTTCACCATTTATTATCGAGAATCGAATCTTGACAACAACTCCGCAAAAAACTTTATCATTGGAAAATGGTCAAACTGTAAATTTGTTCATAAATATTGTTTAAACAATCGACACTTTTTCCTAATCAAGAAAATGTGACAAGAAGGAATAATTGGCAAGATATTTGTTATTGATTTTGCAAAGAAAATTATCACTTTTCATGGAAAAATGGTCAAACTGTGCATTTCTGCATAAATATTTTTAAATAATGAACAGTTCATGTTAATTATACAAACAAGGCAACAAGAAGTCGTTGGTAAGACATTTCTAGCTTGCTCGATGAAAGAAATAATGCTATTCCTGCAAAAGTGACCAAAATTTACATTTGTTCATAAAAATTGTTCAACTAATTAACTTCTCTTATCCGTTGGTAAAGTCTCATAGTAAAGGGTTATTAAAAGACATTTTGTCTGAAAAAGTAATATTTTTTATCAATTTGGACCAAATTACAGCTAGAAGTCACTAATGATACATTTATAGTGGGTTCCGCAAACATTGTCACTATAATTGTCCCTATTCGTGGAATAATGTTAAAAATGTGAATGTGTTTATAAATATTGTTTAAATAATTACCAGTTGTTATTAATTTGAAAAAAACGACAGCAAGAAGTCATTGACAAGACATTTTTGGTCGCTTCTGCAAAAAATGGAGCCTAATCACTGTGCCATACGAAAATTGTGTATTTGTTTATAAAAGTTGTTTAAATAATGCTGCCAAGCAGCAGATAGTATCAAATAATTATAATTAGGCATACGTTTCTCTCATATTCTGTATTGTGAATTTAAAAAAAAACTAATTATTGCGAATCACAAAATATGGCTTTTGTTCATTAATTTGTTTAAACATTTATTTCTAAAAATCGTATTAACAATATGTAGCAAAGCATCATTGCAATATACCTTCACGTACCTGACCAATAATTAATCATAGAGTTAGGCACCTGCCTCTCCTAATTGCCCCCAGCTTTGACGAATTGAAGCAAAGTGACATTGACCGCTGGGCTTTAGTCATTGTCGACAATGACCGGTCAACGTTGGAAATTTCCGAACTTTAGTTTCTGGGATAGACATTGACTAGGAATTGTCGACAATGACTGATTTCCGACATTGACTGTAACACACCCACACCCACACCCACAC
>CAKNXH010051985.1:0-19677 GCA_932178445.1 Andricus quercusramuli | reverse complement strand
TCAGAATATGATACTTCAACTTTGGCTATCTAGTGACCAGAGGCTGATGCAATGATACTAAATCTCCTAGTTTGAAAAGATGATTAATAATGATTATTTTTGCATCCTGCTGCCTTTTCAATCGTCCCTGTGTTTTTTGAATGGCAGCTTTTCCTTCTTCCAAATATTCCTCATGTCTCTTTCGCCAAATGTCTGACAATTCTTGATGGGTTAATGACGTGGTTGTTGCTAAGGCTGAAGGTAAATTGGCTTTTCTTCCAAATGTCATTTCAGAGGTGTTAAACCTGTACTCTCGTGGACTGCTGTATTAAATGCTAAGCATATTAGGTTCAAGTTTTGGTCCCATTCCGTCTCATTATCGGCCATGTACATATGTCTTTAACAAATCTTTAATTGTTCCGTGAGTTCTCTCGAGGGCTCCATTGCTTTGTGGATGGAAAGCAGCTGTTTTGATGTGCTTGGTTCTAAAAAGGTTCTCAAATTTTTAAACCAATTCCGATACAAAGTTAGCGCGCTAATCAGATAAGATGTGCTTTGGAGAAGAAAATATGTGAATGTAATGATCTAGCTATCTAGCAGGCTTGTTAGAATGATTTCGCTCGTCGTTCCGCATAGTGCTATAAGAATGATATATTTCGTAAGCACATCTTGAATGGATAAAATATATTTGCTTCCACTCGTTGTTTCCGGTAGTGGGCCAACTATGTTCATCGTGATCTTCTCATTCGGCTGCGTCGGCATTTCTGGAATGACTGCTTCCAACTTGGGACGAATTCAGGTCAGTTTTTCGCGTTGGCATGCTTGACATTTCTTAACGAAGTCGATTACATCTTTGTCCATATTTTCCCACGATGTTTCTTCGAGTAGTCTCTTGATTATTTTATTTTCGCCGAAGTGGTCAGTGGCCACGTTTCCGTGTACCTCCCTCAACAGATTTTATTTCTCCTCTTCACCTAATTTTTTTTTAAGTCCTTCACACAGGAAAAATGTGTGTTCTGTGAATTTTGTCTGTGGTAGAAAATTCAACATATCTGCTATGCGGACACGTTCCGTAACTTTGACTAAGGGATCCTCCACGTGAAATTCAAGTATGCTCCAGGTTTTTTTTCTGGTGAAATCTTTAATTTTTATGTAGAGGAGTTTGACCCATTTTTCTTTCTCATAGTCTGGTAACTGGATTCTTTGCGAAGAGAAAATATTTTGTTTGCTGATTTTAATAAAATTCTTTTCAGCGGCAACAGGCTTGATTTTTAATTTACTAGGCAGGCGGTTCCTTTTCCAGATTCCGTAATCGTTTTGAATTTCTTTTTCGTCTTTTAATTCATGATTTCGCAATCTTTCAGAAATTGGTTGGTTATCTTCACCTGATGGTGCTGATGTATCAATCTCATCGACTTCTTGGGAGTCATTTACCTGATTGCTTTGTGCATTCTGTCCCAATTGTTCTAAGAGATTTTTATCTTGAATAGGGTGCATTCTTGAAAGCGCGTCAGCTGCCGCGTTTTCCTTCCCTTTTTTATACACGATATTGGATGTGTATGCTTCAATCTGAAATCTCCACTTCATCAACCTGGAAGAAGAGTCTTTTACGTTAAAAAGCCACGTCAAAGCCTGATGGTCTGTTTGTTTTATGAATTTACGTCCGAAAATATATTGTCGAAACCGCTTAACTGCCCAGACGATTGCTAAAGTTTCTTTTTTGGTAGTAGTGAAGTTTAGCTCAGGTTCATTCAAGATGGCGTCCAATTAAAGGGTTTTTTCTTTGCCAGTCCTGTTAGTGGTTTAGCTATCGTCGAGAAGTTTTTAATAAATTTTCGGTAATATCCAGCTAGTCCCAAGAAAGATATGACTTCTTTTTGTTTTTCGGTTATTTTGAAATTTTGGACAGCTCATAATTTATACGGGTTTGGTTTCACTTCGTTTTCCGTGATCACGTGTCCCAGGAATTCCAGTTCCGGTCGAAGGAACTCACACTTGTCTGGTTGAAGTTTGAGTCCAGTAGCCCGTAAGCGTTCAAATAAGATGACCAGATTTTCGTTGTGTTCTTGGAGTGTACTTCCAAACGCAACAACCTCGTTTAGATAAGTGAAGCATATTTTCCCTACCAGTCCTCTTCATGCTGTGTCCACCATTCTTTGAAATGTGACTTGAGCGTTTTTGAGCCCGAAAGGCATGCGATTGTAGTGAAAATGTCCTTCAGGTGTAGAAAACGCAATTTATTTTTTTGAGTCCTCGTCCATGGAAATTTGGTTAAATCCTGAGCTCAAATCGAAGGCTGAAAAGAATTTTGCTTTTCCTAGTTTGTCCAGAATTTCATCGATTACAAGAAGTGGGTAGGCATCTTCATCTGTTTTTTCATTTAACTTTTTAAAATCAATTACAAGCCTCTATTTAGGTTTTCCCGACACGTCGCATCTGTGTTCTATGGGTATCTTCGATATGTTCAGGCTTTAAATTTCCGTTCAGTAATTTCAATCCAGCATTTAATTCTTCCTTTGTCATGTAAGTTACACGCTCCTCTCGTTCTGGACTAACATTGATAAACTTATAATTTATCTCTTCATCACTTAATTTCAAGTCTGTTCCGGTATCATTACTCTTTGTTTATTGAAATTCTCTGGTGGTATTTGTTGATGCAATTTTCTTTTATTAGATTTATCGATGCGCCACTATCAACTATTAATTTTACAGGTTTAGTTGCTCCATGTAATTGTCCTCTGATAGAATATAATCTTCCAGATATTGCTGATACTATGTCTCAGACTCCGTTTCCCGGATATATTCTTGTTCCTTCATTTTTTCTTGCAGATGAGTTATACGATCCGGAGGTCGGCCTCTCGAGGCTTTCATCTGAAATTTTTTCCGTTTAGGAAAACATTGGTTTTCGATATGCCCAGGTATTTTTCAATGACTGCGAAATGACTGGGTTCTCTGCTGCAAAGATTTGCTTTGATTTGGAGAATTGTTTATCGAAGGGTATTTTTGTTCATTAAATTGAGAGTTAAATGTTTCAAAAGGACTTTTATTGAGGTGTGTCGGAATAGGTACTTGGGATTCAATCGTGTTTCTTGACTGGCGAATTTTACTTCTTTCAACTAACCAGAATTCAGATTGTATTGCCATTTGTTGTGCTTCTCTAATACCGCTAGGATTTTTACTTGAAACTCGGTCTGAAAGTTCTTCTCTTAAATTCATGATTTATTTCTCAAGAACTGTTTGCTTTTCATTTTTTATGCAAATTTCTAGTTTGTGTGTTAAAGGATTTTTCGATGGTACAGCATACAAAAGTTCGTGCATTCTTTGGTTGAATCTTGCAATAAAATTCTGCGTACTTTCTCCAGCTTCTTGGATTGATTTTGATAGTTTGGTGCGATGAGTTTCTAGTGATCCAGTAGTTCCAAAGTTAGTTCTGAGAGCTTTGAAAAGATCATCCTAATCTTGAATTGATAAGAAACGAATAGATCTTTCCGCTTCTCCTTCGATTTTTTCTGCAATGATCCAGTCTAATAAAACTCCTGGATTTGAACACTGCGATTTAATTCTTTTCACAAGAGTGATGAAGGGTTCAACTCCCATATCGTCTTGTCCATTGAATTTTTAAATTAATTTCACCGCGTCTCTCGCAGGGATATTTTCGCTTGCGGTGGAAATTCTTTCATTCGACCTTTGTGAGAGCCTGTCACTTATAAGGATGGCTTCATTCGTAGTTGTTACTCTTTCATTTGACAACCTTTGTAGAAGCCTAGGGTCAATTTGTTCTCTCTTTAACGACTGTGCTGGTTCTACAAACATCGTGTCATTGTTACCTACTCTAGATTCTTCATCGTTCTCCCTTTCAATTTCGTCTAAAGTCACCAAATCAAAATTTTCTGCTATAGAGTGAATTTCTTCTTTACGAACATTTATTGCGAGTTCCATTTTGGACAACCGATCTGATAATTTTTGTAGCATGCCAATTATATCAGTATTAGTAAATACAAGGGGGGTATCTTCCGACTGTGAAGGTGCGTTTTTCTGAACTCGATCTGCCATGGTTTTCTTCTTAATGGCGTGTGTGTGTGTTTAATAGTGTACCTAATTCTTTCAGTTCCCTACTTATGTTAGCGATTGTGGGGTGGGCGAATGTCGATGGACAAGCGTGTGCATGGACATAGTCCTGGTGGCCCCTGTACTAAAGGCGGCCCTGGGTATGCCCTCGGCGGCCCTCAAGACTCGCGGCCCACCGGGAAATCTCCCGAATTTCCATATGGCCAGTTCGAGCCTGTCTATATCGCTCGGTACAATGATATACTCGCGTACGCGTATAGTCCGTGGCGAAGGAAGCCCTCTAGCCAGTGACTATTTTCAATTTAAATTCTATACTTGAAACGAAAGTGCTACAAATTTGTCCAAATATTGTGAATGAATCGATTAACTTTTCTTAACGAAAGGTCTAAGTCTCGCGTAGTCGACTAGCCTTACAAGGTTTTGGAGAGTCGTGAAAGAACACTCCTTTTTATTTTGAAATTTTTTCTCTTCTTTTTACTCACTTGAGGTTCCCAGTAAAGATACGTAGTTCATGGCTGCTTCAGTGGATTTACTCGTTCTGGTCAGCCATGGGTTTCAGAGTCCGTGAATTCTGCGATTCCAACGGTGTTAACTTGGTTGGGTGACGTCTCGCCTTTTAGTCTAATTTTTTGAGACAAGGAATCGCTGTGAGCCTACTTAGTTCAGCCCAGTACGTGTTTTCCTGATTCTAATTCCATAGAAAGGCTCTTATTGGTACTTTATGAGAATGATGTATTAATCAAAAGTATCCTGACATGGATCGCCAATTTATGTGACGGTCTGAATAAAAAAGTCACTTTAATTTAATTTGTTCTGACGCAGATTCATAGATCTGGGCAGTTAGTTTATTTTAATGAAACACAAGTTGACGCCGCAGCAGTCAGACAAGGAATCATGCTTTTGGGGCCGAGGCCCTGCCGGGTCGGTCCCACGATAAAAGAGTACAGTCTACCGCCCTTATCAGTTTAAAGGGAGGGAGTGATATCTATCTGTTCTTAGCCTACGAAACTACTCTGTTTGAGAAGAGTGCGATTATGAAGCCAGAATATTTTTACTTATTCTTTCTAGCTTTACATGTGATAATATATTTAATATAAGAAAGTAGAAATTAAATATTCAAAAATAAATAAATTGAAATTGAATTATTTTGAATAAAATAAGCCTCGAATCATTGAAATTTCAGAGTGCTGAATGCAAACCTAAAAATTTTCATTGTTTGATTTTTTTTAATTTTTAATTTATAAGTGATATTTTTTAATTTGAATGTTTCAATAACAATGTGAAATCCTTTAATTTCAGTGTTTCAACCTAAAATTGTTTATAAATGATATGATTTTAAACACTCAAGAAATGTATTGATTCATTATTCAAACTATTTTATTTCCTGAAACGCATTCTCTCCTTTGCCTGCTTAGTCAAGCATTGATTATAAAATACCGATGCGGACCGATATGAGTTCTCTGAAAGAACACATTGTGTCGCACTTATGTTACGCATCTACATTCAGAATTAGGCTAATTATATATTCTCCTTCTGTTTATGAATGATTTACAATTGTTTCAACAATTATTATTTGTTTAAAAAACATATTTTTCTCTGTAAGTCGTGCTAAATTATTATTTTCGAGATATAAATTCCAGAGAATAATAACTTGTTACAATTTGAGGGAGAAAAGATTGTTTAAACAAATGTAAATTATTTATATAACGCCCAATTGTAGAAATATTTTGGTAATGACTATTTTTAATGTTTTAAAAATAGGGAGGCTACAAGGAAATTGTAAAATAAAAATTATGAGCCCTGAGATGGTTAAACATTGGTGTACGTGCTGGCTGGTTTATTTGTAGGGATTTGGAAACTTTGGGGACTGAATTGTCAGTGGACCGAGCGGAATTTCCCAAGGGTTATTCAGATTCATTGCAAATGTGAGTTCTGAGGCGAAGTATCTAGGGGGTGATAGTATGAACGAGAAGAGAGGGTAGGAACCTGTAAGGCCCTGGTTGTCGCCAGTACCTTCTCCCTCAAGTTGGCCAGAAGATCGCTGACCGTTGTATGAAAAATATCTCAAGCGAAATTAAGTATGTCTGTATCCAATTGTCCTAGTTTCTATTGATCAAGTTATTTTTAATATTTTAAATTAATTCCTGACAGTTTTAATTCAATGACTTTTAAAATTGAAGTACCATACAATTATGTAAAAACAAAACATATTCTGCCCATTCATAAAATCTATCACTCACATCCCGAAAACAATAATTTCCCACGATCTTAAGAAAAATATCATTCTTAAACAAATAAGAGAGAGAGAGAGAGGGCGAGAAGGGTGAATAGAAGCAAGCCTCCGGTCTGTGGCATAAGACACAACGCGTGTGTCAGAGGCTTGCGTTACACTTTCTAGCTATGGTTTCATTTGAATCAGGCGCGACTCTCCATATCGAGGTATAAAATGTTTACACATCAAAAACACAAAGATGACTCAAAAGTGAAAAAATTGAATTTGTACGGCATACTGGCAATCCACCAAAACTTTCACAGGCATAATAATTTGAAAGATTTTGGGTGATACTTTCACGTAAGGTTTAAGAAAATGGTTGGGAAGCAGCACAGAGTTATCAGCAATTGATGGACAGAATCAAGAAGAAGTTGAGAGAAATCGAAGTATCGGTCGGCCAAAACGCGCGATGGATAGCGTTCCAAGTGCGCTGGGTAACATCGAAGATAATGGTCCATTCGCTGCAATATAAACGTGCTTATTCGATAGACTCAATATAAACTTAAACAATACAAGAACCTCATACGCGCGCTCCGGGCGCGTCCAAGCAGTTTCCGTGTAATTATTGTATTTGTAATTGAAGTTAAATAAAGTACCACGAAATTAATTTCAACTTCAATAACTTCTATTTGTACATGGCTTCGTATGGGTACCCTCTCACGATGCAGAATAAATAATTTTACAACTCTGAACATTTTCATGTATATGTATGTATGTATACCATTAAGCCATTTCCCTTTCGGGGCAGGCGTAACACTACCCGATTCGGGTAGTGTTTCTAGGTGGATAGTTTCTTGTAGTGAATAACTACAAGTGTGGGCTCACCACACCCACGACACGCAAACAGCACGCAATTAGTAGTATTCCCGAACGGTCACCCATCCAAGTACTAACCGCGCCCAACACTGCTTAACTTGAATGATCTAACGAGAACTGGTTTTTTTTTCAGCGTGGTATGGTAACTTTGGAAAAAACCTCTAAAAGGTCGGCGCGTGCCGATTTTCATAGAAATACACAGTAAATGATCTCGGCTTGCGGAGAGTTCAGAAATCTTGATTGAGCAAAATAGATTATTAAAGTACTGGAAGAAATTAAAAAAAAATAAAAAGACTGCAATTAATGAAAAGGAAAGTTTTTACCATTATGAAATTTGCATGCTTTTTTAATTCTTATTGAACATATAGTGCATATGTTTTGTTATGAAAATGAATTCATTTAAAATTTTAAAAATGTTTTGATTTTAATATTATAGTTCAGATAGAAAATATGAAAGATAGAGAGATGCAATATGGTTGTGTGCATGTGTTAGGAGTGAAGAGTGAATTGCATTGAGAAAAGTTTTTTTTTATAAAAAAATTATTGGTTGTATACAGGAGAGATTGTTATTTTTTTACATTCTCATTGTAATGAGAAGGTATTGGTTTTATGTAAAATTTGACACGGTCGGTTTTCATCAAATCTCCACGTTTTGAGAGCCCCTAAGTCAGAAAAAACGATTTTCACGAAGGTGTCTGTCTGTCTGTAGTCTGTAGTCTGTCTGTAGTCTGTAGGCACGATAACTTTCGAAAAAATAATCAGATTGGATTGTGCTATGGCACACTTTTTTAGGGCCTAAAAAGAAAGAACAAGTTCGTTAACCAGCCAATTTGGATCAAAATTCAAAAAGTTGAAGCATTTTGAAAATTTTTGAGACAATTTTTTTTTTAATTAAAAAATTCTATGTACGGCTATTTATAGTACTCAAAAACTCGAACAATTTATCTCAATGACTTTTTTGAATAAAAAAAAATTACCGGAGTTATAGCATTTTCAATATTCCATAAAATAAACGAAAATGAAGATTTTAACCCGAAAAACGCACGATATGAAAAAAAGTCACGAGGAGAAAAACGTTTCTTTTTGAACACCCTACAATATTTTCATTACAAGTTTTTGAATTTTGTCGAAAAATCAAAAATTCAAATTTTGATCGCACAAAAAAAAACCAATACCTTCTCATCACAATGAGAATGTAATAATTAAAAAATCAAAAAATTGATTTTTCTGTCAAACTATGTGAGATACGATAAAAGACGAATCAACCAGAATTGTGCAACTGAAAAAGATCTACAAATTTGTTGTTATTCACTTTTTGATATGACGCGTAGTTTTTGTTTTATTCGTAAAAAACTGTATTGAAAATAGAAAATTTAAATTTTCAGATGAATAACCCAAGCTACGATAAAAATGAGGAACATCCAATTTTTTATCCAAAGGAGGGCTACAAATTTGTTATCAATCATGTTTCGATAGGATGCGTAGTTTTCGTTTTATTCGTGAAAATATCATTGACAGTAAAAAAATCAAATTTTCGGAAAAACAATGCAAGGTACGAAAACAGATGAATGAACAAAAATTGTGCATTCAAAAAAGATTTACAAACTTGTAATAAATTTTTGTCGTAAGAATATATTCAAAATGAAAAAAATAACTTTTTTGGAAAACGGCACAAGCTAAAATAACATTTTAACTAATGAAATTTGTCGCCTATATTATATCATTATTCTTCATTTGAAATCAAATACAAATTTAGTAATTTGTATATGACGAACATATAACACAAAGCACAAAGTGCGCGATCAGTGTACTTCGGAGCGCGAAGCGCGACAACCAAATCGCGCTCCGTAAGTGCACTCAAACTTTTTTGTTTCTATCATACGGTGCACAGAACCGAGCATGGAACGCAAGGTTCAAATGATTTTCAAATCAAAAATCAAGCGCGAAGGGCGAGTTTCTGGATGAGAATGTGTTCCTTAAGGTCGATAGAACCTTAAGTAAATAAAGTTCATTTTCAGTCGAAAATAAAAACAAATTTAACAATCACTTCATATGTATAGGTTTTGATAATTCTATAATGTTTGCAAATAAACTTTTTCTTTTCATCGAAATCGAACACGAAGTTCAAAAATCTAGAGGAACCGAGCGTAAAGCGTGATGTAAATACTTCCGAGCCCGTAGCGCGAGGTGAATACATAATCGAGCGCGAGATAAATACATGATCGAGCGCGAAGCGCGAGATTCAACAGTCGCGCGCCCTAGGCTTTTTTCATCATAGTCACGGACTAAGTCAAGTGACTGATGTATAAGGATGTTAGAAGTTAATAAAATACGATGTCTGAAATCTTCAGCACTGATGTTGTAGGTACAAAATTAGAAGCATGGTGTAGTTTGCAGTTTGTCTTTACAGTTTTTAATTTTTATCCTTTCACAGCGGCCGTGAGTGTTGGAGGTGACAACAGTCGCCTCTGGGTGCTTTCTTAGAGCTGCCATGGTAAATTTATTCTATTTTCTTCAAACTTCTTCTCGGGTGAACTCGGTTTTTCGTCATAGCCACGGACTAAGTCAAGTGATTGATGAGGTGAGGATGTTATAAGTTATGTCAATACGATGTTTGAAATCATTTACGATGATGTTGTAGGTATAAAATGAGGAGCATGGTGTAGTTTGCAGTTTTTCTTTGCCGCTGTTATACACAGCGGCCGTGAGTGTTGAAGGTGACAAGAGTCGCCTCTGGATGCTTTCTTAGAGCTTTTAATTTAATTTTCAATTTTTAATTAAATTTTTTAATTTTTAATTTTAGTTTTCAATTTTTTTTTAAATTTTTAAACAAATTTTAAATTTAAATTTTTAAAATTTTTTAATTTAATTTTTTAATTTTTTAACTTTTTAATTTAGAGAAGTTGTAGGCTCCGGAAGCTTCGATCATGGTTCCTTAAAGAAACCAATCCCAAAGCTACTGGAACGTGTACGTCATCCGCTTCTGATCCTTCTGTCCTAGAAGGTAAGCAAGAGCGGGAAATTTACGCGTGATAACATCGAGCAACACTGTTCCTTGGAGTCAGGTCTCTAGACGCGGATGACCTTACGCGGCAGACAAGACAGTTGGAGGTGAAGGTTTCACCTCTGGATACTTTTTTAGAGCTACCAATCTTTGTAGAATTTAAGAGGAACAGTGTTGACGGACCAGATGGAGTGATCCTAGGAGAACAGCCTTTTGCATCCGGTTCGCGATAAAATGAGCCTGACGCTGGCAAGCCGGAATCTTGTTGAGTTGGCTGATAAATGAAGCTTTCATAACTTCAAGACAGCCAAGTATGAGAATTATAAGATGGACTTTGTAGCCTTGGTACAGCCTACTCAGCTCGAAAAGAAGTGCTGGATATTTCGCCCGTTTTTCTCCCTCCTTTGCCGTGATATTACCATGGGCTGGTGCCGAGAATTCAATCACGTAAATGATATTGTTCTTCAGATCTTGGAGGGCGATGTCAGGCTTCATTGCACTGATACGTTGAGTGGTGGAGAATGAGAAATTCCAGTAGATCTTACACTGATCATTCTCCACAACGGACTCGAGTTCCCCCTGGGCATGTGCCAAGACGGGCAATAGATCAACACCATAGAAATGCCTAAGATGGTAATATAACACTTTCAGAGCTGCATTGTGTTGCTCTTGTGTTTCTGGCTCTTGCTTGCACGCTCGGCAGTTGGTATCGCTTACAGGTACATTCATTATGCGCTCGCGGTAAAATAAGGTCTCCGATCTCAATCCAGCAGACTTGAGAAACATGTTGGACAGACCCGTCGAGAGCTCTTCTCTACGTATAATGCCGTAGAACTTACCATGAAGGGGTTTCTCAGCATGTTCTCTTAGTAGGAGCGTATGTTCTGCTTCCTGTATACGACTTTTGAGCACCAGAGGTGTTAGTGATGCTAGGCCATGTGTAATGTCGCTGGAATTAAATGGGAGGTCAAGCTTCTCTGCGGCCCTATCTGCTGCATGGTATAGAAATACCGCAGGATTGGCGACTTCATGTTGATGTACGAGTCACATAAGGGAATCCGTGCTCTTTAGAACTGAGCAGGCTGTAGCCAGAACCGTTCTTCGATAAAGACACTCTAAGCTTAGCAAGCCTCTACCCCCTTTATCGCGAGGGAGATATATTCGAGGTACGGAAGATCTAGGATGAAGACTTCATTGTATTGTCATCATCTTGCGTGTTCTTCGATCAAGTTGTTTTAACTCATCGACGTTCCATTTTACTGCACCAAACGTGTAGATCAGTATAGGAACGGCCGGCATATTGGTCGCCTGGATCTTATTCTTTCCACTCTCTAAATTTTCTCGAGTGAAAATATCACTCGATCTCTCGAGTGGAGGCTAGTTTCACTCCGATCGAGTGAATTATTTTCACAATTTCACTCGATTGGAGTCAATGTGTTCGCTCGAAGAGAACGATTGGAAGGTTTCGCTCGAAATCGTCGAGTCAGTCACTATACCTGGTGTTTTTCGCTCGAAGAACGAGCGAAGTCATCGGTGCGCCTGAGCAAAGGACTCAGTCGCATGCGCGGCCATAAGCACGGGGGTGAAGTTAGAATAGGAACTTCCGGTAACAAATCTGACTTCTGGCCCAGTTCGATCTGGGATCCTTTCTAGAGACTTTAAAAATATTGAATTTGCAAAAACGTAGTGAACTTTGAAATCATTAGTATGGCATAACACTGACAGTATGGGCTGACATGGCTTTAAGCCATGTCAGCCGCGTTTCGACGAATTCTAATTGAAAATTATAATAATAATAATATAATAAGGTGAGTGCAAATCGTTATTATTGTTATTGAGGACCTAGTTTTTGTAAATTAGAAGTTATGGCACAAATTATTTAATTTGTGCAATATTTTTTCACAAACATTTCCATTTGTTAACAATAGTTGTATAACAATAGCAATAATTTTACATGCCGTTTATTGATGTTATTGTGTACTCGAATTGCTGTATGTAATAATATCAATTAACGGTATTACAAATTATTGACAACATTAATAAGTACAATATTTCAAATTTAAATATCCCGCCCGCACGGCTTTAGTTCCCCCATTTCTCACCCCGTGTCGCTCCATGAGCGGCCATATTGGTCATGAGTAAGTAGCTTGCACCCGACGCTACGATGTAAAGTTACATTTAAAGTGAATATTAACTTCAGCAGTTTACAAATTATTAGTGAATACTTTTAGTTGAACAGTGATTACATTATTAGTGAATTATTAGTGATTTTTAGTGATAGTTAGTGACATGGAAGAGTCAGTAATAGCTCCTCAAGGAAAATGGCGTCTTTCTCGGCTTTTTTACCAAAGGTAAGTTTATTAAACTTAATCATAAAGACCTCTTGAATTCTTAATATAGTTATTATATATTAAATATTTTGTATTGTACGTAGGAAATGCTGGTCAGCCCCAAAAAATAATCAAAGCACTCAGTGGAGGCATATGTAGTTCCCGAAGATGCTGCAAACATCTTGAAAGGTGAGAATTTATCATTATCATGATTGAGTACCACGATATTTTTCAACATTATACTGTCTCAAAACGTATACAAATCTGCGTTGTATATCCCCCATTTGAATAATTTCCGAACATTCTGTAGAGAAATATCTATGAAAACGGAGTTTTTGGCCAACCTTCGAGATCATCAATTTCTCTGAGATTATTCAACATTTTTTACGTTTTTAGGGCATCCAGGGTTACACATAACTAAAAAAAACACAGTTGAATACGTCAATGTTTATTTGAAATGAGTTAATTGAAAATTTTTTTGTTGCTTTAGCTGAAAATTGTAATTTCGATTTACTATTTATCATTGACGCGGTTTATTTTGTTCATAAAAAGATTCTCCACGATTTCATTCGTGAAAATTTTATTACGCTTTACGCAATCAAAGTTAATACAAAAGAAATTGTAAATAATAAAATAACTAATTTTAAGAACAAAATAAGCCGTTAATGATAAAGATTAAATCAAAATTACAATTTTTTTCTGAAGCGAAAGAAAAAACATGAAAGTCCAAATAACACATTTTAAATAAAAAATTGCACAGGCCGATTAAAATGACACCTTTTTTGTACCCAAAGATCGGACTATGTGACCCCGAAGTATTTTGGTATCTTAAAATCGAATCCGTTATTAAAATTTTTTCCTATACGTCAGGTTTTTGAGATACCCTAACCTTAAAAGGCAAAAATGACTATTTTTAGCCATATTTGAGGCAATATCACACGATCAGCAATTTTTTTTCTCTACAAATTGCTAATCTAACGTCATCGTTTAGGACTTTTTTTCGCCTTTCATTTACATTTTTAATCATCTCAAACTTATTTTTTTTTCACCGATATATGACACATTAACCATTTCATGTTATTTTGCCTCAAATAGGGCTTAAAATAGCTATTTTTGCACTCTTAGGTTAGTATATCTCCAAAACCTGACGTATAGCAAAAATGTAGACAACGGATTCGTTCTTAGGACACCAAAATCCTTCGGGGTCACATAGTCCGGTCTTTGAGTACAAATTTTGTCGGCCTGTGAATATATTCAACTATTTTTTTTCAAAGGATACTTAGATTCTCTTTCAAATTTCGTTATATTCAACGGCTATCTTTCTCGATTTAGTGAACCTTTTTAAACATTATTAAATTTTCAGGTTATTTGTACCCCTGGAACATTCTTGAAATATTGGATTTTTATATAATTATAGAAATATATGTCATATGAGTTTAAAAAAGAACAATATTTCTTACAATTTGATAATAAATTTCTTGTTAAGAAAAGATGCAGAAAATATCAAAGCTTACTTTGCCTAAATTCATTCAAGCAAATAATTTCAGCGAATTTTTTCATTTTTTGATGATTTTGATTATTATGACCAGCCACATAATCTAAAATTCATTTACATGATCATCATTCATAAGATATTAATACGCATCTTTTTTCAGAAACCACCAAGAACAGCTAGAAGAGGACACAATTTTAATATACTCCACTCTAAATTGAAGTCACCTGGACTTAAGCAGAGTCGAGCAGTATAGCTACAAAGCGGGCAGTCCGAAAACTCGCGTGCATATTCAGCATTTATTTTTCAATACATGCAAAAAATTTTCTGTTCATTAATTACTCTTCGTTATGAAAAATTAATGAATATTTTAATCACAATTTAATTATTTTATCTTTGGTTAGAAATGTGTCTTCTTTTATTGAAAATTTAACTATTTCGTTGAAAATGCATGTGTTATATATTATATCTATTTGAAATCATTATAAGATTTATAATATTATTAGATTAGATACATATTTTAAGCGATATTTGTACATAATAAATTTAAAAAAATTTGTAATTATGAACTTGTATTTTATTTTAAATATTACAGCATTAAATTTTTTTCACTCAAATCGAGTGACATCTTGCTCTTTTTCGAGTTTTATTTACCGCTCGAATGACTCGAGTGGAAAAATTCACTCGAACATCAATTGAGTTAATTCGCTCGCTTCGAGTGATGTCTCGCTCTTCTTCGACTTGGATTCACCGCTCGAATGACTCGAGTGAAGGAATTCACTCGAACATCCATTGAATCGTTTGACTCGCTTCGAGTGATATCTCTCTCTTCTTCGAGCGAAAATTCACTCGAAGGAGTTGAGTGGGAAATTCACTCGAGATAAAAGTGGTGTTTCACTCGAATAAGATAAGCGGGGTTTTCACTTGTTCTTCGAGTGATCTTTCACTCGAATTGAGTGACATTTCACTCGAGAAAATTTAGAGAGCAGATAATTCGGAAGCCCAAATTTTTATGAGAATTTGGCGATACCTTTTTATAATTAAGAATCTCTCTTCTTTATCTTATTATTTAAATTTATGAATAATTGTGACTAAATTTTTCTTTATTTATTGAATAATTGGGAGAAATTGATAACTACCGGTGAAGTTTAGTTAGTAACGCGTAGTAAAATGCAGAAAGATTTTCAGTGTCAGTACTCTGGTGCACTGCTTTCGGATTACTTGCTGTTTGAGTTATTTCAAGTAACATTTTTTTTCGTAATTTGTGATTTTTTTAAGTATTCTAGTTTGGTCAAAGTCAAATCTGTGATCCTGATACCATGCATGTTTGGTCATGGCTGTCCATTTGCTAGGTGTTCGGTAAACATGCTTGGTGTGTTCTTTTTTCCGAATTGAGGGTCGATACAACTCTTTTCGTAAACAATTTATGAAATATTGCTAAAAAACTCCGCACACAATACGTGGGAAAAAAACATTCGGTCAAATTGGACGAAACTGCGGGAAATGATAGACCTTGAAGTCCTGATCAAAAGTTCTCATGGTCACAACCACAGAAAATGAATTTCTGAGGAACTAGAGGTCGTCCAAAGTCAAAAATAGTACCGAAATTATTTGTGAATATATCAAACGGTATCAAAGTTAAATAATAATATGTATATACGTACACGAGTTACACGGGCTATATATATATATATATATATATATATATATATATATATTATTAGTAATTATATTAATTATTATTAATAATAGTCTTATTAGATAACTTTGATACCGTTTGATATATTCACAAATAATGTATTCAATTTTGAAATATTTTTGATTTTGGACGACCTCTAGCTCCTCAGCAGTTCATTTTGGGTGGATGTGGCCATAAGAACTTTTAATCAGGACCTCAAGATCTATCATTTTCCGCAGTTTCGTCCAATTTGACCGAATGTTTTTTTCCCAAGTATTGTGTGCGGGGTTCTTTCCGGAAATTTATGGAAAATTGCTAAATTATTGGAAATTTCAGGTATCCGAAAATTTCTAAGATTTTCGGAAATTTTCGGTAATTTATCGGTAATCTATGATAATTTATCAGTCGTTTATGGTAACTTATCACTTTGAGTTTGACCACGAAGTAGTATAAGGAGACCCCACTCCCGGAAAATTTGGACGCGTGGATTCGGATTTAGTTAGTTTGCATCGCTCGTAGCGCCTCTTGCGGAAACATGCATACATACATATAGATCTACATACGTACAGGCATACACATTCGTAAAAACTGTGTTTCGTGACAAGCATGTGTGCGTTTGTTTTCCCCGGCTCACACTGGCTCACACCATTGGTGCCGCCATTTGTAAATCATGTATTTCAACGCTTTTCCGCAAGAGGCGCCGCGAGCGATGCAAACTAACTAAATTCTAATGTACGCGTCCGAATTTTCCAAAGACCGTATGGGAGTGAGGTCTCCTTATACTACTTCGTGAGTTTGACCAATCACTATTTACTACTCACAGTTAGTCTCTCAAGCGTCAAATCATAATGAAGTGAGGTTATTAGTCCGGCAGTCCTGGAAAGTAACCCTTCTTAAAATGATAGATGGGATCCGATAGAGACGGCTAGGATTCGGCATTTCTTCGCATCTATCCAGATTTTTATACGGTATTTGTGTCTGGTTTTGAATCTGGTTCTATGCGGAACTTGGTCGGTGTATACCACTTTTTCTATCTGTTTTTTATTCGGTTGTATACGAAATATTTTTGGTTTCCAGTAAAGCCCTATACGATTCTCATCGTATTCTATCCGGATACTTATACGGTTTTTGTGTCCGACTTTTAATACGGTTTTATACGGAATTTAGTCGGCGTATACAATTTTTTCTATCTGGTTTTTTATCCGGTTATATGCGAAATATTTTCGGTGTGCATGCACGATTCGAACCCTACCTAAACAACCTAAATCAAAACCGCACGCTCCAGCTAATTACGCTAATGTATCGCTTGGATTTTTTCGACAAAACCTTAGCCAAGCTTTTTTGCTGAAAAGTCAGGGCGAACGGAGGAATATTTTTTCGTTTCACATAATTTATATGAATAGGTGGATTTAAAAATGCGTGATAATAATATTTAAGTTTAATTAGTTTAAATATTAATAGTTAAATATTTAATTCAAATATTCATTTAATTTGTGATTTCTGTTCAAATTGTAAAGCTCCAAAATTTAAAGGATTCATTATTTTCAGATGTGTTATAAGTAAAAAATATTTAAATTTTAGTACAATTTTCCATAATAAAAAAATAATCTAATGATTATAATTATACTATTCTTCTTTAGTACAAATTGGAAGTGAAAACAAAAGCAGCTACTACAAATAATTTATTGGAATATTTCAGTTAAAAAAATGGTTCCAGATAAAAAATACTTGAACCTGAAATTAATATTATAAGTCTAAAGTTTAACTTGAACATCGACTCGAAGGCTAGCTGAAATTATAAGGCTTAAAAATGAAAATGTTTAAATAATAAAGCTTTCACACCATTTTTCTAACAGCTAGTATACATTTTTAAATGCACGTTATACATATAATAGGGGGCGGTGGGGAGTCGTGGGCCACCTCAATCTCCGCTATGTTGTGGGTGGTAGGACTGCTTTAACCACTGCCAAAAGACTCTTTTTGTGTGAGCTCACTTTGTGAACTCGACTCATAATCTCAACACGCGTAGTTAGTATTTTGACATTGTTGATTAAAGTAATCAAAATAAAAGTTTGTGTACAACTCAAGTGGTCGATATTGGAAGTCCTGTTTTGCAGCATATTTCAAAAATAAATTAGTGAGAAATATTCCTTGAGCAAATGGCTTTAAATTCAATCAAACAATTTCGGTAAAACATTCATTGTGTGTATGGCAATTCGGTCATTTCGTAAATGTCGGTTGTGGGGAGTTATGGTCCACCATTAGTGGGGAGTCGTGGGCCAAACGTTCTTAATGCGTATTTCAATTTTTTTTTAGTGAAACTTCTTTTCTCTTGTTCTGAAACTACTAGAATATGCCATTTTCTTTTATTTTTTGTCATGGCCCACAACTCCCCACCAAAATCACAAATATCGATTTCTATAAGATTTACGTAGTCCTAAATATTTCTCGCGCAAGTTAACTACAAATACCAGTTTATACATTGACAATTTATCGAGGTTTAGAAAAGTTATGTCTTTGAAACAAAGCGTGGCCCACAACTCCCCACTCTCCCCTACAATAAATAGTATGATAGTGTAATAAAATACAATCGTAGGTAAGTGATGTAAACGGTGTTTTTTGCTGAATAATTTTTGTATTTTATTTCTGGAACAATATTTGAAGGGTTACAGTATACAGAATTAGATAAGCAAAAAAATCGAAGTTTTTTAGGACAGCGAAATAACATTATCTATGATCGAAATCACCATTTAAAGTTAAAAACAAAAGTTTAGTCCAGAACTGAAGCTTTTCTGAATTTAGGCCAAAAAAGTATAATTAAAAAAATGTTCCAGTTTTGAGAAATAAAATGTGGAAGTTTACAATCTCAAAGTGACAGGAACCTTAAATTGAAACAGGTTTGGTTGATGATCACGATAAAAAGTGTAATTTTCAGTTTAAAGAGAAAATAAAAATTTGCTCCCGAGATATTGAGTTGCTAAATTGGTAGAAAATGTGTTTTGCCTAGGACGAGTTAACCAGTTCCGAGTAAATCATTCAAGAATTTGGCGGTTCTAATTCCAGGGGTTTTGAAAATCGTTTCTAGATAGCAACTAAAGATGTATTTGAAAATGTTTGAAAATAATAATTACTTGCTCCCGAATTTTTGGGAGGCTGAATAAGAATAAAAAAGTTTTTATAGAAAAACGTATTCCGTTCCGGGAAGATAAAGATTTAATATGACGGTATCTGGATACGAATTACCAATTTTTTATTACTACAATAAAAATGAGATTTCGAACAAATCCTTTAACAACAAGTACTTGATTTCTAAATAATTTTTAATGCAAAAAGCTCACTTTTGCCATAAATGTCAGTTATCTAGCTTTGTACTGCAACCCCACATTTAAAAAACGTATAAACTATATCTTACAAAAGAAAACATATTGTCATCTTTGAAAATTGTGTTCTGTTTTCCAGAAACCCCCAATGTTTTTTTTAATCTCTATAACTTTTGACTTAACTGAGAAATTCATCGTTTTATTTTCATTTTATTAGCGGTTATTATATTCTTTTTTAATCCACAAAAAAAAAGTGAAGTTGAGAATGGCGCGAACTCGCGAACTGATGGCTGCATATTTTGAATAGGATTTACTAAATAAGGTGTCTTTTACACTTCATAACAATTTTTTCTCCATTTCTCTCCGTGTAATGTAAGTTCCGACATATTTCCAGATGGGGCCGCATAAAATTCCGCTGGGCAAATAATTCAGTTATCTGTTTCCATTGTTCGCTTCAAAGCCGGATAGAACCAGATAGAAACCCGTTTTTAGACTTGAACGAAAACAGTCTCCTAATGTAAGTTCCGACATAGTTCCAGATAGGGCCGTATAAGATTCCGCCGGGCAAATAATTCAGTTTTCTGTTTTCGAAGTTCGCTTCGAAGCCGGATAGAACCAGAAAGAAATCCGTTTTTAGGCTCAAACGAATACAGTCTTCTAATGTAAGTTCCGACATAGTTCCAAATCGGGCCGCATAAGATTCCGTCGGGCAAATAAT